>JAVHNF010062889.1:26656-39541 GCA_034783455.1 Micropsitta finschii
GGGGGGTTGGACTAGATGATCTTTTGAGGTCCCTTCCAACCCTTAGGATTCTGTGATTCTGTGATTCTGTGAAATGCTTCCATCAGTAGATTTCAGAAAGATGAAGAAATCTACAAAAATAAACCAAATAAGTGAGTTCATTCTTCTCTCATGTTTCACTTCCACAGTCACCATTTTTGCTTCTGCTTGAGTTTATCTTTAGCTTAATGAACTAAAAATCCAATGTAATCCTCAAATATATTTTCTATCCATTGGAGAGCTTTATTATTGGATAGTTGTCTGCAATAAAAAAAAGGTGGTTCTTTTTTCTGACTCTGTTCCTTCAGTTGATCCCCCTTGTCTCTCAGTCCCTTCATTTTTCTTTATTCTATTTGGCTCTTCTCAAGTGGGAATTAGAACAGAATTTTTTCTTGCCTTCAAATTACTGGTGTTGAATGGATAGGGCATTAATCTTCTGAGGAGCTCAGTGAAGGTAAAGCCTGTGAAGCTTTGTAAAACTCATTATAAGATGGGTTATGCTTCATATGGGTCTTTACTTTTTCATCTGGGTATTTAACAACAGCAAAGTCTGCTTCATGACAAAACCTTATCTAAACCAGATCTACTAAACTCAAAGATTTAATCAAAACAAACTAAAAAATCACTTACTGTAGGCTTATTTTTTTTAGATTACACTATTGTCTTTTTATTTAGTAATCTTTGTTGGGAAGTGATGTAATACTGATCTCCCTTTGTAAAAGAGAGAACATGGAAGAGAACATTTGCTGCACTATAAACAGCACAAAAGCTACTTAATAAATGGGAGAACAGTGATGAATAATACTGTTTACCAGTTCTTGGATGGAGTTAGCTTTAAACTGAGATTTCACAATGAAGAGAAAAGCCTCCTCTGCCAAGCAGTATATCAACAGACTGTCTATCTAAGGGGAAAAGGAACATAGTTTCAGTGTGCTCTGGATGAGTATCTTTGTTATTTAAGAAGTAATTTAACAATGTCAAGTAAGCCTGGAGATGTAATTTTTCTTTTAATCTATTTTATGAGTTATCCGTTTGACTCACATACTCTTCTACTTTTCCCCTTTATTAACACAGAATATTGAATATCCAGATCATGATTACAGTTTTGAAATACACCGTAGACATCCATAGACATTTTTCTTTTGGAATATGTGTGATAATTTATAGGTGAGACATCTAGAGGTAAATACATTGGAAACATATATCTGTATATTTATAGTTAAAGTAATACACTTTAAATTTGTATGCTCACATCATATGCATATATTAAATACATGTATGATATGAGCAAAACAATAATATACCTTTCAATAAATTAGAATAGTAGGTGGGGTCCTTCCTGTTTCTTTTTGCAGGTAATTAGTTTTAAATCTTTTAAAGCAGTATATTTGTCTAACAGGACACTTATGCTACTTGGTTGATGTCTGCAAGGGACATTTTTTACTCTCTTCTCACTTTATGGAAAAATTCAATAAACCCCAAGATCTCAGACATGGGTAGATGAGAAGAAATTAAAATTCCAGCATCAAACACAGAAGTTTACATGTTGAGACTAAATGGGTTAGGTAACTTCTTCAGCCTGCTTATCAGTCCATTATGACTATCAGAAATTATTCTATTCCAGCTTTTTTAAGTCATCATGAGCCAACTCAAAAGTTCCTCTGCATTTTCAGTAGTTGCAATTTGCAATGTTGCTATTAGAATCAGTATAACTGTGCCATACCATTTGGTTAATCACTTTTCCTGTATTTGCTGCAGGCTGTTTTCATTGTCCGCTTTGTTGGAGTACAAAATTCCTAATAGCCTCAGAGAGCTAGTGCTGGAGACAGGTTTTAAATTATACTCCAATTCTGTATATTTTTTTTTGTAATGGAATTACATTGAGAGTTACACAAACTACTGTTAAAAAATTGTGTGTGTTTGCAGATGGGTCACAGTCCTTCCAGCTCTGGACTTCATGACGCCAAGAGAAGTCGGAAACCTCCACAGTACTTGTGAATGTGAGATTTAGATAGGTTTGAGCTGAAGGATCTGAAAAAACTCCCATAAGCACAGAGCTCCCTACTGTCTATGGTCTGAGAAGGCTGAAGAGCTCTGTTTACTGCAACAAAGGGCCTGGAATAAATTATGTTTAGTAAATTGGCTCCAGGTTTCCCTGTTTCAGACAGTAGCTATAGAGCAATCTGTTTTATAGGCTTCACTAAGTCTGACCAATTGCAGGGAGGTGACACCTCATTTCAGGGTTATGATATCATATATGTGGCGGTTACATCCAGCTGCCTCTCTCTGGAAAGGTGGCAAATCTACACTTTGCCTTCTGGCAGGTTTAACCTAAAGTCCATTATGAATTTACAAGTCCCACAAGGAGGTCCTAGCAGGATGGAGCCAGGCTTCTCAGCCCCCTCTTCAGAATTGTGCCCTCCACCCCCATGAGGGGCAAATAAAAGCTCCTTTTTTCCACTGGGAATACCTGTATTTCAGAGAGGTGTGTGCATAGCCCTTTCCCAGTAAGTCTCACAAGTGATAAGTAACATAGTGCAGATATTTCCTAGCTGAAGCCAAGATGAGAAAGCAGTTTTATCCTCATCGGTTTTCTTTTCAAGCTCTTTTTCCTCATTTATTTTGGGTCTGTTCACAATGAGGAAGTTTTAGAGTGTGTTGGTGCTTAGCAGAATTGTTGAAGAACTAAAGGAAACAATAATTTTTCCTCCTCTGACAAAGCTCTTCTTACTTTTGAGGAGAGGAAAGAACGGGGGAGTTAGATTTGCTTTTAGGCTTTATATTTTATTTCCGTTCATGGGCCTGATTACTTCTGAGCAGTGTGTGACTGTGGCTGTTTTCAGCAGAGGACACTGATTGACATTACATATGTTACAGAGAGGAAGGATATTTCCTGAAGATTAATGGTCAGTTAGTTGGTCTGAAGTTCATTAACCTGAGCTAGTCATTAGGCTGCTGGAAGGACTTTGTGTGGAAGCTGGAATTGTATTAGAAGATCATCATAAACTAAAAATATATGTGACAATCTGGCCAGATTGCAATGAATGGGGTTGGCTCAAGCTCACAGAGCAGCTGTCTCCAGTGTAAACTAACCGCCTTGTGTCAGGAATTAAAGCAAATGGTTTTTCACAGGCGTTATTCAAATAAAAGAGTAAAGTTAAAAACTAAAAAACTAAAAAAAAAAAAAACCAAAAAAAACAAAAGCACAAAATAACAGAAGAAGACAAAAGAAGAAGAAGAAAGGTTTCCATAAACAAAAGAACCCTACATGAAAAAATGAGGTTGTGAGGTATGGCCAAAGAGGCAAGTTTAGTGCTCATCCTCAATTAATTACGCAGATGACAGTGCGTTCAAGCAACTGTTTTTTTCTGTAATTGGCAAATTTAGTCCTGTTCCTTCACTGTGCTTTGCCTCGAGAAAATAAGCCCCAAATCCTCTGATGAGTTCCCTATTGGCTGAGGCCCAGACCCTTAAGCCATGACTTCTCAACATACTTGCAGTGAGTGACTCCCTCTTAATTGCTGATTTTGAATTATGGTTTGTCTCTATCATCCCACTGAAGACGAAGAGGGATGGGGCCTCTTGTCTTAATATAGTCCTCCCCTTCTTCCCTTCCTTTCTTTTCGCCTTTTTCCCTCCCAAATAAATCTCATTAATGTGATAAAATCCTACGGTAGTCTAGGCTATATCAGGCTTTCATAGTCCAAACACAAATAGATGTGTTGGCATGGAAGAAGTGAGGGCCTTCCCTCAAGATCTTACACTCTAATAAAGGGAGAGGAAAGATGAACCAGAGGCATTTCATGTTTGTTTTGTTTTCTTTCTGTGTCATCTCATGAATATGTAGTGACACTTGTCCAAAACTAGTTCATTTGGAAGCTGAATGTGAGCATTGAGGAAGGAATTGAGAAGACAGAAGCTCAGTGTTCTGCAATAGGAGTGATGCTTTGGGGGGTTTACAAATTGTTTCCTTCTCTCTCTTTCCCCCTCATGCCCTTCCTGCACACTCCCTTGTCTCTTGCTACTGACAGAAGGTCTGGAGGCTCAGAGAGCTGCAGCTTCCTCTGAGAGAGGTTTCCTCTGGCAGAGAGAACTGAAGGGGTTTTCTTTCCAGTTTCTTCATGCCAGGAAGGATGTACAGCCTGCATCATGAGGTGCTAGATTGATTCTGGATGCCTCTGCAGCTCACAGAGGTGCTTTGGCAGGAGTGCTGTAGTGAGCATAAATGTCAGACTGCTGGAGAGGCTCAGGGACTGTGCTCTGTGATGTGTCTCTCCTAGGCTCACAAGGAGCCTTTCCCTTGATGTCCGTGCAAGTGCTGGCTTATGTGGGCACTAGGATTACTGTTTTAATCAGGCTGTTTCAGTACCTTTCAGGAAAGAATTTTCATGGCAAGTCATGAGCCATTAATCTTGCCACTAACCATAACATTTCCTTACTCCCTGATTTACAGCATTACTCAAACACTGACATTTGTCATTTCACTAACTGTCTCCCTTGACCTCTGGTATCATGCACTTGCATGGGGGATGATTTGGTTTCACAGATATTTTCATACCCTGATCTCTGTGATTTATTAAACATCAAAATCTGCCTTCAGAACTCAGGATGCCATTTGAAACAATTTTAATATGCAAAAGTGGAGTTATTGGGCAAAAGGGATCTCTTACAACTGGGTACAAACAGGACACAAGGATTGCTGTTGCTGCTTTGTGTTCAACTACTGGGGTGGTTCTGTGACCTTGAGGAAGTAGGTTCACTGCAGTTTTATTACTCTGTTTTTGCATAGGGAATATAAGGACTGTGATAATTACTTTCATTTGTAAACCACTTTAAGATTTATAGAATATGAATTATTGTTAGTAAGTGAAAAGTGTTGCAAAGTTGGCTTAGTTGCACACTGTGCTAACGAAGTCCCATATCAGCCTATTGACCCCAACGTGAACCACTCATTAAAGTTTATAGGACATTTTGGTGGGTGAATTGAGGCAGTTATTCTGCTGGAAATATCATCCTGAAAGCACATTTAAATCCATCAGCTGTATTGACTTTTTTCTCTATTAAAACTAAACACAACTTCTTGCTCTATCCAGTTTTCTTAGTTTATTTCTGAAAGTTTATGATGGGTATGTACTCACTGTTATCTCAGCTTGTACACCCATGATATCTGAGATATTACAGTTTATTCTAGTCATAGCATAAACGTACAATAGCTGTTGTACTGAGATAAAGACAGAGTTGTAAAACATTAAGATATCCAATGAAGCAGTATGAACTAACAAGTTTCATGGTCACTTTTTAATGTCAAATGTTCTTTTTATGGGTAGTGTATTAATTTCTGCTTAAACTTCAGCTATGCTAGACATTGGTGTTTGAGAGGTTTACATGTTTGTCAAACCTCAAATTATGTAAGTTTAGTATTAAAGATACTTACAACATTTCGATTTATACTACAGGAAATTACTTTTTTAGCAAATCTATTAAATGAGCTACTCTTTAAAGATAGGTCTGGTTTGTTTTCAGAATTATCATTTATATAACAGTGCAAAAAATCTACAGATGTTTTCTTTTTTTTCCAGATTAAATTTGGATTGTTTGAAAAGTGGGGAGATATTTCACTATAGCGCAAAAGAAGATACAGAAGACAGCAGAATGAGAGCTTTCCAAGTGCCACATGCCTGCAGCCTGTTATCTTTAGTGATGCTGTTCCTTCCAGTCACTGGAACATCAAAACAAAACATCCCAAGACTTAAGCTTTCCTATAAAGGTAAACTTTTGGGTAGTTTCTCTGATTCCACCACTTTTGTTTGGATGTAATATTGCCAGCAACTGATTTTTGTTATTAACTAGGAAAATGAAATACTGTCCCTAGAGTTCCCAGAAACACATGATAGGGGCCTTAAAAATAGATGAATTCTTCCTAAGGACACAATTAAATTATCTTTTTTGGATGGAAGGGTACGTGTTTGTGAAATAAAACTGGGGCTGTAAAACATTATTTCAGTTTGCTCCAAGAGGATATTAATATACTATATGTAGATGAGGCAGGAGCCATTGCCTAAACATTGGCTTCTAGTGCTACTTGAAACACTGGTAACATTCTCATGTGGCTAGTGGGTATGATGTGGAGTGTGGAGGACACCCACACCTTTCTAGAACATCAGGGAAAGTTGAGAAGGCTGCCCAAGTGTTTCAAATGGCACTGACATATTATTGTTGTAATTCCCTTATTATTAAGTTGGTATGTGAAACTCTTGATATGTTGTTTTCTTTCTTCTTCCCTCTTTGGATCACAAAAGCATGTTTTTCTGAGGAATTTCTTAACATTCTGTATACTTCTTGTTGAGAATGTTACTGGCTGAGGGGTTTAAATACAATGCATTTATGTATTAGTGGACAAGTTTTTATAGAAACCAGATTTCTTTGTGCTTTGAGTGTAAAGCTCACTTCCACAGTTTTTACAAGGCACATAGATACATCACTGATACTGTCTTGTTTAGTTAAAGGAAATGATGTCCAGTTTAGTTATGTCAGCACCCCATCCAACAGCTAATTCTGCTATCGTTTTTTCAAGCTTAGGTCTTTCTGTGCTTTGCAGAATTACACCTATGGTGGTACGATGGCACAGAGGATGTAAAACCATCATCAGTGGTTATGATATGTTTATCATGAGTTTAACACATACAGGAATTTATTGAGTAAGCACAAGGATATACTATTTAGATTTGTGTGCCACTGTGTGTCCTATTCTGCTGTGTATGTATGTGTTTTAATGTGTTTGTGTGAGAGAGATTCAGAGGAAGAGAGATTAAGGGATCTTGACAACATTTTTATAAATTCAGGAAACAGTTGCACTCACTTAAGCCAATGAATACAGAAACCAAACAACCTGACATGAGTTATGAAAGTTAGCAATAAAACCCTCCTTACATACAGCCAGGCTTTTCACAGCTAGGCCTTTTGAGATAATTCCCAATAGCAGCATATACCATATAGTAGTGGCATTTATTGTGGATTTGACACTCATGATTAGTGAATTCCTCTCAACTTCAAAAGCATATAGCCTTTGGCAAAATCCTGATGAGTGCAGTTGGCAGGTAAGGAAGGGGAGAGGGAAAAATTATTGAGGTCAGCACAGGGAAAAAAGAAATCAGAAAAGGAAAAGAAAATTAAAAACAAACCTCATGGACATCACTGAGCCTGAATTCCCTGCTGAGGTGCAGAACATGAGAGCCCTGGAATGAGTGTATGTAGAACTTGAGCCAAAGCTTAACTAGCCCGAGTGAGTCATATCCTTCCCATTTGATTCCTGTCCAAATGATGATGTAATGCTCTGGCCCTCTCCCTCGCTTGCTCCCGCTCCCTACACTACCTCCCTCCTCCCCTTTTCTCCTTTTTAGCTCAGTGCTGGTGAAGTCACCATTTAAATCTGGCAGAGCTGAAGCAAAAACTTCAATGTAACCAAAACAGCCCCAGGCCAAGTTCCAGACGTACTGAGGCTCGGTGGTGCAATTGCCATTGGAAACGAGTAAACAGAGAAAGAAACAGTGCCGCCTCTGAAGGGCCTGCGCAGCTGCCTGCGGATCACAGGAAAACCCAGGGACCCGGCTGACATGATTGACTGGGGCTGATCAGAAGATACTGCACACAGACGCGCTCGCTCCCGAACGCCCGCATGGTCCCGGCTTTAGGAAGATCCGGCAATTGGAAAAGGAGGGCATCAAGCCGGAGACAAGGAAGGCAGCGGAGAAGCTGTGAAACGGATGCAGTGTATTTGCGTGGGTCTGGGCAGAATGAATAGCGCTGCTTTTGTAGGTTATGTGTTAGACTGGGATTTCTCTGCCTTAGCCATGCAGGGCTGAAATTGAGCCCCGTGTTTTTGAGGGGTAACTACAGGGCTGTTTCTTGATACACTTGCAAATGTACAGGTGCAAGGCACTTTCTTTCTCTGCTACTTAAAATGTACAAGGAAAGTCCCAAGCCATAAAGCACTACAAGTTTACAAACTAACTCACTGCGCTGCTGCTGCTATTGCCTACCCTGTGTTTAAAACAATGCCCTTCTGGTGTTTATCTCCCAAGTCTGATAGTCATGACTTTTTTAAAGATAGAGTATATTTCTAATTGGAACTTATAATAATTTTCCATGTGCACAAGCATAAGCTATTGTGGTGCCAAAGCACTCTGCTCCATCATATTGCAGTTTCTAATTCCTCCTGATGTTAAATGCTACAGTGACAGCGGCTGAAATACCTCCTGTGTCCTCCCCACAGAGGGTTTTTTCACTGTTCATCACTCACAATTAGTTATAGTCAATACAGTACAAAACAGTTGCTCCACAAGAGAATGCAAGTCCTGAGCAATAATAATATATGAAAATGTTTAGCAGACATAACATCCCTCAGCAGTACAAAGACTTACAACTTCAACGCCAAACTGCAGAGATGTAAGCATTGATGGCACCTGAAACTCTGGAGGGGTATTTATAGATCAATAACTATTTTACAAGGTCTCTTCACCCTGTGGCTCAGCATGAAATTCAGTTTCCCAACAGTCTATGGACACACCTATCCCCCAAAATTCAGAGAACAATAGGAAAACATCAAAGCAAATGTGTTTTCTTTGCCTCCTTATAATGATGTGAGTTTATGAAAAAGCAATTTCTATTGCCTAGCAGCATTTTAACAAATACATTTTTTTGGTGTGGATTCATTAATTGATCAAAGCAGCGATGCAACAGAGATTATTGCTAAGTACCAAAGTCTCCTCCTGAGGATATTCTTATGGTTATAAATTACCTTTGGAATATATTTCTATGGATCCAAACCATTAGCTGCAGTCATACTTACGTAAGAGTAAACCAGAGTCATGGCTTACACTTAAATTCAAGTAGTTTCAGTCATGAATTCGAATTATTTTTAAGGTATACATGACTTTTAAAGACAGAATGAGAGGAGGGGAAAACCAAGGGTTTAGTCTATTCAATTAAACAACACAGTTCTCCACAGCACACTGACCTGCTGGATGACATCCTCAATTGATATTGATGCTGCAGCCTCTCAGAGTGACACCTTTATCAAGCAAGGCAGCTCTGAATTAGAGGTGATCAGCCATAATTATTACTGGCGCCACTGAAGCCTGTGGCTTGACAGCATCAGATGTGGTTGTTACAAAGTTTGGTCCATTGTGTCAATGGCCTGTATAACTCATTTATGTCTGAATTACCAACTATTGATTTTTTTGTCTTCTGTCATGTAATAAAATAAAAGTTAGATCATGCCTAAAGCTTTCTTTTAATTCCAGCCTTGCTGATGGTTTCATTTTAAGCTCAGCCCACTTCCCCCTTTCTGTTTAAAAAAATGTGACTTCCAACCCTTTTTCCATGCATGTCTAAGAGGTCATCTTCCCTCCCTCCTTATTTTGTCCTCTTTCATTTACACTGCTGGATTACATAGCTTCTGCTCATCCAGTTATGCCACTGGCTTTGCTATATACTCTGTTTTGGGCCCAGGACAGAACTCTGGCTCAGAACAGCTTCAAACTGATGGGGAATGTGGCTGCAATCAAAGCACAAACTTAAATCCCCCAGGCGCACCTTTGGGGGCAAAGAAGCTGCTACCAAAGACCAAAACTATTACCCTAGGGAACCCAGGTTACACTGGGTCTGCTTATGCATTTGCATCTATTCCTGCAGTCTTTGTCAGTGAACCACACTTTTTTCAGCCTTCTGAAAGAACCACACTTACACCAACCTGCTGTATTAAGAGCAAAATGCAATCAAAAAGATGATGCAGGAGCTACAGGGTATTTCATTGTCTTCCTGGGGCTTCAAGGCCTTGCCTGGTAATGGTGTTCTTTCAGCAAAACCCCTTGGTTTTTCAGAAACAAGAGCAGACCCACTGTACATCTGTAAGCATCTTAATCAAAATATTACAGGAGCTACTGTGTTTGTATGACAGATGGCCCTTTTAATTATTATTAGCTTCATAGACACAAACCCAGAAGAATTTAACTGCCTTGAAAGCAGCCTTTGTCTTTCAGAAGATAATTCCAGGAGTATTTTCTGAAACAGAAAAAGAAAGATCCAAGCAGCCTTAATGGCCGATCATTTCTAAATTATGTGTTTACACTGAAGTCCCACTTCAAGAAGCAGACTGCTTTAAAACAGAGCTCATGCTCCAAAGGAGTTAAAAACTTATTTATGCTTGCTGGTAGGAATACAAAAAAGTTCTTTCCAGGCAGGTATTTCCAAGGCCTATTGATTTTTTCTTCCCCCCTAACAGGAAACACTCTTTTCCCATTTTCCTTCCTGTGACAGACCAGCTAATGATAAAGAATGTCCTGTGCTCAGAGGAAATTCCACTTGCATGCAAGAGCTCCCTCTTTATCTGTTTACTTGTCTATCTTTCTCCCCCACTCCACCCCCATCCTTAAATTTCCATGTTCAGCTATGCTCAAGAATAGGGCTGTTGTGATGTGAGTTGTGGGATGTTTTAATTCTAATGGGATCCTTCTTCAAACTAGCGCCCTGGCCAGCACAGTTATGACTCCAGCTTAGCTGTCTAGTTCAGGAATGCTTGCAACACCCTCCCTGCAGCATGTTTCATCCTTGGGGAAAGGGTGGTGGGGCACACCACAGATGTTTGGTGTAACAGAAACTTGACAAAAATCACTGCTCCTGCAGCCAGCTCGGATTGCTGAATGCTTGTATAAATTCGCCTTCCTCTTAAATGTGCTTCTGTGTCACAGTGGTTTATACAGTTTCCAATCTCTAGATGGTAATTTCCTTTCCAAGATGGAAACACTTTAGTGCTTACATTGACAGATGTGTTGTTTGTTGCTATTGTGGTTGTTGTTACCTTTTGTCTCTGAGCTGGGATGCCAAAGTTCCAACCTCATTTCTCTCATGCATTTTCCGCATCATTAACTGTTTAAATTTCCTGTGCTTGGACGGCTGTTACTTCTCACTATCAATTCCCTACAACATGGCTCTGTTAAAATGCAGGAACTGTTATACAACCAGAATAGGAAAAAGACCAGATGGCATCAGTAACTGCTAATATACCCCAATGTTTATGATCCAGAATGTGTCTGATATATAGGGTAAGTGATAGCCACTAGTATTCTGTTCGTGTCATCATTCGCTGAGTTTGTTTTTTAATCAACCATATGCTCCCAAGGGAACCTTGAAAACATGAGGACATGTCACATGATTCCCCAAAATATATCTCAATGCACCTTAAAGACTGAAAGATTTTCAAAACATAAACCCCTTTTCTATGTAAAGGGGAAATACTTCCCATGAAAGGAAACCATTCTTCAGATTCTGAAGAAATTGAAACTAGTTTCTCTCCTGAGTTTCTGTTCCTGCTTCTTCCCCAACTGCTTTAATAATGAAGAGCCATCAGATTACATGTCTATTGGTCTCTAAGATGCAATCTCTAAAGCTGTGTTTATAGTGTGTATTTTTTTTAATCCAAACACCAGAATTATCAATATGTCCAAACAATAGTTGGAGTCACTTTCATTCTTCAATCTCCTAAGTCACCTAAGACTCCTCTTAGATGTCATGAAAGCAGTGCAGGATGTTGACTGTCACACACAGGCTTTCTCTGCAGTCAATGAAGAGAAACAGTCACATCCCTGAAATCTGGGATCCATAGTAAATGACTAAATATTCCATCCTAGTCCTGCCTTTCCACCATTCATGCAGTCAACTTCCATCTGGCAGTCTTACATACCAGGTTGCTGGATTTGCCCCAAAGTCTCGCCACTCTCACACATGTACTCAAAGCAGAGAGGTGACAGTCATGGTAGAGGGATCATTTCTGCATTTTGTGACTAGGTCATTCTTTGAGGGATGAGACATCTTGTCATGGTAGAGAGGAAGGCAAGTTTATCCAGGTTTTATTGATATTAGTTTCATCCCTGCAAAAGAGCTAGAGCAGGCTGGATCTAGTGGTCTTTTTTGGGATCTGAACGTATGTGTTATTCATATTCCTTTGTGGCTTTTAGGGCAGAGCTTTGTACCCTAGCTTCCCAAAGCTTCCCTAACTAAATTTGCTACCGAGCAATGTAACCATTGACATCTGAGCAAGTTTCTTGTGTTCCTATTATGGTTAATTGAAAACAAGTCCACAGAGCCAATGAAGCGTAGGGTGGGTCATTTAACCAAATGTATCTATTTACTTTAGGATGACATGAATCACACCCTATGCTTCATTTATGATCTTGAAACCCAATGGCAATTATAAAGATGCTGATATCACCTTATATCGTCTCATATGGTAGCATAATTAGTGTGCTTTGACTCTCGCCTTAGTTTCTTGACTTGTGAAAGAGAGGCCGTACAACCAGCCACCCAGTTTGCAAGAGATGAAGATAATGAGTTCATGTCTGTAGAGTGCTAAGGAAATATTAAATCCAAAAAGCAGTGCTTTAATGATACACTGTTAACCCATGTTGACGAAGAAATATTGTTTACTTATAGACAGCAAGAGAGCCATAAACTCTGATTATGCTAGCAGCACCTCATGGTCTCAGCATGGCTTTCAGCATTAGGCATTAGGGCAGGTATGTTGGAAAACTTGCCTAGAGTAAAGCAGAAATTAGCTGCTGAGCTGGGATGGTGAATTTTTGCTTATAGCTCCTGTGACAATTGCTAACTGTCAGCTATAATGTAACTGCCTTCAGCAAACTGTCATTCCCTCATTTACTCCTGAGGGAATACAGCTGATTTTTATGTCTCATTTCCTGTGTTGGATACTGAATGTCGAAGAAAAGCCTTTGAATCTCTGAGGATGAAAAGAGCTAGATAAATATTATTAATTATTATCACAAGTCAGGTAATTTGTTCCAGAATTTCTGC
>JAVHNF010062892.1:12814-24558 GCA_034783455.1 Micropsitta finschii
CATCTTCTTGTGTCTAATCCTCTCTTTTTCCATGCATGGCTAAATGATTTCATTGCAAGGCAGTTGTTCCTAATAGCATGATAGGAGGCAACTGCCTGACTGGCTTACGTCAAACCTCAGAAAAACGCATTTTAAAGTGTTGATATTAATTTATCCACTTCTCATAAAATTCATCTTGCTAATCCTTGCTTCTCAGATACCTTTTTTTGGTGGGATTGACTTCATCCCAAACCCAAGCTGCTCAGAGGGTGCATTGCCTGCCCTCTGCCACTTCTCTATGGCCCAGGTTAGCAGTCAAGGAAGGGAATAATTGGGGAGATCTGATAACAGACTGCACGTTTGTAAAAATCACACTCACCACACATGGGCTGAGCGGGAGAAGAAGTAGTAGGCCTAAACAACAGCAAAGCAGATGCAGTTTGAACACAACAGAGGAGAGAAAGAAAAGATAGATATGACAGGTATAGGGTAAATGCTAAAGCAGATTGTGGGAAAGATTGCAGAGACTGCATCTAAAATTTTGTTCATTTCATCTCTATTTCTTATGATTTTTGTAGTCAAAAGATCATTCCTGGAGATCAGGAAGAATAAAAGGGAAAGTCTGTCTCATCCTATAAAACTAGAAGTAAATGCATAACACAGCTTAATTGAAATTACTGACTTCCCAAGAGAAGCTGAATGTAACTGGATCGACAGTGATCTGGTTAATACAGAAAAACGATTTGCCATACCTAGTGCTCACAGATTAGAGGTGGAGACAGAGATAGCAAATCTCCGTGGGGAAAGAAGACCATGTAAGATTTGCTGCTGACACAGCAAGGATAACTTGGCCAAAAGTGAAGTCCAGTAGTTCAATCCTAGAGTAGGAAAAGGAAAGGGTGAGGAATTGGCTTTAATAGCACCACCCCTAGGGTTTTGGTTCTTTGTTGAGTTTCTTGAGCAGTTCCCCGCTGTTCTGGCTCTCAGCTGAAGGTGTAGGCTCAGCATGATCTCTAAAGTTGTAGAAAAAATGAAGCTAAGGATATAATTTGAAAATTCAACAAATCCACTGAGCTGAGCTGAGTGCTTTGTCCTTGAGATTAGCTGGAAAAACTTAACATTTGAGGGACACACTAGAGGAAAAGAGGACTATTTAAGGAGCATCTGGAGAGATGGGCTTTAGATGCCCTTTTCCCTATTTATGCTTATTAGAGATGAAATTGAAGTGCAGCATGATTAAGTTATGCATATAAAGAAGAGCTTCTACAAACAAGAAAACATAAGCAATGTGGGAAGGAACAGAACTGCAAAGAGAACGAGAGGAGCGAAACCAACCAGGATGCCAAACTGCAAAAGACATTTCAACAGCACTTAATTAAAACTGTTCGCATTTGCAGCAGACAGAAGGTAAAGACATTCACTAGAAAACAGAAGAAAGGGGGAAGAAAAAGCCCCCAAACATTAAAAAGAGTCAATTAGAGGAGATTCTGGAAAAATAGCAAGCTTGAACAAAGGCCAGTTGTAGAATTGAAAAGCACTTAGAGTCGGGGTTGGGGGGGAGGTAAGGGCAAGGGGGGGAATATGTGTGTGTGTTATTTCTATTTGTGCTACAGCAGAACTGATTCTAACTAGTAATAATGAAAAATACAATGTGCAGCAGCCCCTGCCCTCAGTGCCTGCAGCCTATGGAGAGCTGTCACTACCAATGTTTTACATCTATCTCCATGCAGTGGTTTGAGTAAGATCACACAGCAAACAGTCCAGGACTGAGAAATCAACCCAGTTCCCCAAGGTCCTACTCCAATAACTTAATCACAAGATTATCTCCCAGCTTCTTTTGTTAATTAAGGAGTCTTCATCTTTTGGCTTCAGAAACCATGGACACAGCAGTAACGGTGAGCCTGAAAATTCAGCATAATACTTTTGTTGTCGGGATGAACTAATAATGTTTTTTCTCTTGTGACACCTCTCAAAACCTGACATGTTCACCACTGGATTCATCTGATTTCAAATGTGTAGCAGAGCAGCAACAGTTTAAAAGTGGAATAATCATTACAAATGAGTCCTTAACCATCTTTCAAAGTGACCAAATCAAATCCTGACTTGTGTGACAAAAGCATGAAAGATCAAAAAAAGACCCCAAAACTAAATTGTACCCTGCTTGTCTCTGCCTAAGCAAAATAATTTTAATAATTGGTGAACACGGAATGAAAAGTAGTGAACAACATTTGAAAGGCAGAAGACTGTCATGTATCATGTCTGAGAATGAAAAGAGGAAGGTATTTTTCTTTCTTGTGGCAGAGCCTTTGCTCTCAGAGCTGGCTAGGTGAAAACTGAGCTTTCTTGCTAGAGAGAGACTGATTTATGTGTACACAAGAAATCTCAGCATTTAGCCATAAGACACCTAAGTGGTTTGTTAATGACGGATGAAATGGCAGTCAGAGATGTAGGAAGGAGCTCTTTCTTAAGTAAATCAGGAGCTGTTAGAGACCTTTGGCAACCCAGAAGTCTAGATGCTGTCTGAGATCCAGCCATTCTCTACTCATCCATCCATGATGCTACACAGAGATGTTATAAATCACTTGTACACTCCATGAAGAACTGTCATCTGACCAAAGATGTGTGTTAAACAATCTCATGCTGCGATGTTTGTGTTTCCCTTTTGCCTCTATAGGTCTCAGATAATTATCCCTGTGTCAGTAGATGGCAACCAGCAGGGGTGTCTTAGCCCTCCTAACCCCCAGAGCAGGAGGGTGCCCAAGGGGCTGAAGTCTTCCTCAGGCCAGTCCATTTACCCTCTGGCCTTTGGCATGCTTGTGATTTGGCTGTGAGAGCTAAGGCCAGGCAGCAATGCTCTTCCTAACCCTGACACAGAGAAATGAGCAGTGTCACAGAGAGACAAGTGGTACTGGATTGTGGCTGTATTCATTGTTGCCTCAATAATGTCATTTTTATAGGGCAAGAGGAGCAGGGAGAACAGAATCCCCTCTGGTCCGCCTCCTTCTCAGGGAAATGACTGATGAGCCTGGCAGCCTCTGAACAAATATTTCTGATGCAGAGAATTCACTTGTCAACTTGGAGGAGCCCCGAGAGAAAATTTCTAGAGCATATCTGTCAGAGATAATGACACTGCACAAGGAAGCCCTCCTTAGGAGGAATGTATTCAGAAGATGTGGAGTATTCGAAAATACGATGCTTCTGTGTGTTCCTGTTGATGGGTTAAAATTCAGGCAACCGTGGCTGAGTTCTTAATCTGTGAGCTGTAACAGGTGAAGCACAAGGAGGCAGTGATTCATTTTTAAACCTTCTCCAATGCTTCCTTGGTCAGTTAGACCTTTTTCAGACCAGAAATCTCTCTTCAGGCGCAATATAGCTCACTGTGTTCTGCATCATTCAGATTACAAACCAGGGAATTTTTGTGCATCTGGATGCTTGTGTAATTGCCTAACACTGTGAAAAACCCATCTCAGCTGAAACCTCTTAGCTCCACTGCTAGATAAAAAGCAATTAACAGTAACCATAACCAGAAACACATTTAGTGATAGGACAGGCAGCAAATGGCAAATAGATGCATCAACAAATCTGTTTTTCCCTTGTACTTTGCTGTTTGCAGCTAATGGGTCATTAATTTTTATCGGGGTATCACATACTTATAAGCGGTTTGGGAATCTTGAAATTATTACCTATGAGAGGGGCTTTGATTATGTTGGCTTGTCTGTATCGCCCATGATCATTTGGTTTAAAAGTCATCCAAAAGGATACAACAGCCAGAATCTCACCCCAAGGCAGTCCTGGGTACCCAAAGGAACCCAGGCTGCACCCTTATTGCTCCTCACGCTTCTTGAATTTCTCAAAAGTTTCCTCAGAATGGGCCTGGGTTTGTAAACGTATTTCCCCTCTGAAAGCTTATCAGCATTCACACTTTGCAGGTGGTGTTCAGCTAACTTTTCTAAGTAGCGGTATTTCATCCTGTCAAATATGAACTTGGCTCAGGTCAGTAATTTTGTGCTGAGCTAGCCAACCTTTGTGGTTTTCCCTAATTAAATCTAAGACAGATAACCAATAGGCTCTTCAGCTGAACAAAAATAATATTTATTTATCCCATTTTTCCAGGAGGTTTCCGATCATTTTACATTTTTTTATTCATTACCTCAAGTTTCAGTTCTCTGGGGGAAAAGAAAAAAAAATGAGACAATGTATATTTTACTTGGCAAGTTGATCATTTTATATAAAACAAGGTACAGTTTCTATGCAAAGTCACAGAGGCAGCTGTGGAGTATCTGTGTGCAAAATGGTGTGAATAATGTTAGCTGGATTCATGCGAGTTATGTTTCTTAATCCGGATAACTCTTGAGTTTCTAAGAAAGCAAATACAGGGGTGTCAAGAACAGGATTGCCTGTTACCACACTGCCCTGGAGCTGTGCTTTGGTTATCAGCAGTTTTTTAGCTCTCTCTCCTGGTTTGTTTGGTGTCAACCTGTGCTTCCAGATAATCTATCAGCAATTACCTGTTTAGTTTTAGTACGTTCTGTTCCTTTATGCACTCATTCAGGACTTCATTTGTTCCCATTTGCAGTGTGTTTTAAATGTTAAGCTTCTTTTCCTACCAGATGGAGAACTGAAGCCTCTATTTCAGGTAAGTGCTTTGCAGTATCTCCCCAGTGTAAGAAGACGATACTGTGCTTGTTATACTTCATGTCAGGAAGGGTGAAAAATGCAAATCAAACCAGACCTTTTGTGCCTCATGGGTTAGAGGGGGTTTGCTGAGATATTTCTGTATTTAATATAAGTTGGGTGTCCTTCTTGCATAGTTACATGGGCAGTGCAAAGGGATTTTGCTGGAGTGGTTCAGCCTGGAAAGCTATGGTGCTGTCATGAGGTTTGCCGCTATCGACATGGCCACCTCGTACACGTGGGGCAGTACAGATTCAGCTCCTTGTCAAAGAACAGCTCTTATGAAGTGCTTACAGTGATGAAAACAAAGCTTCTCTGCTGCCCCAAGTGTGCCTAGTCCCACATGATCCTATTCACTCCAAGTTCCTCTTTCAAGGGGGACAACAGCCTGCAGCAGCTAAAAAATGGGCAGTCTGGGTTCAATAGCTGCCTATTGGCAAGGAATTTTTATGTCTTCACTTTTCCTGAGGATTATGACAAAGAAAACTAACAAAGAGACAAATGAAAAGGAATTCATACAAATGTGCAAAGACAGCCACCTTGGTCATCCCAGCAGTGACCAAAATGTTCAGGGCAGAGGGTTTCTCCCCCTTGAACAATTTGACCTTCGTGAACATGGTTCCCAGCATAGTCCTGCAACTGGAAGATTGTGAGAGGGATCTCTTCTGGTGGCAAAGGACTGTTTCCACTGATAAAGCTGTGGTCCAGTAGTTCATCTAAAGAGAGTTTGCACACATAGGAGAGAATGGAAAGCAGATGTTTCTATAGTTTTTCTTTCCCCCCACCCCCTTGCTTCTCTTATAAAGGCTAAGTCTGTGCTGTACAAGTTTTCCCAACAGCTGAACGCAAGCAGATTGCTTGTCTTATCTCCATTTGCCCCCTTCTGTGCAAACGTTTCAGTCACTTCCATGCAATTTTAATGCTTTTTCAGCTACTGACACGCTCCTGTCTCCATTCTGCAATTGCAAACGGATGTGCTGATGTTTTAAGTAAAACGTTTTGTTTTAAAATGTGCAACATCCAAATTTACAAAAAAACACCCAAACCAAAACACAAACCCAAGCTAAAAGAGACAGCTCCCTCCCAAATTCTGTCTGATGCTAATTATAGGAATCTCAGCTCTCCAGGAGAAGCATCAGTCAACAGAGGGTTTGGCTCTTTTCAGAAGCTGAAGCTTTGGAAAAATATACTAAAACTGGTGCATACAACTGGGAGATGTGGCAGGTGCACACTGAAGGTGAATGCTGAGAGTTTTGAAATGCAGACTTTGGGGTTTGCCAGTCCCCTTCCTCCAGCAACACCTAGAGTATTGCATTGTTGGTTGGTCTTCATTTTTAAATCATCCAGAATTATTCTGTCAAGACACGTGCATTCTTTTCATAGAGTTGGCACCAGAAGTTGTGTTTGGGTGTTTTTTCAGCTCAGTTCGGAGAAGGGTGACAAATATTCTGGGTTTGCTCTGGAATCATTACATGAGGAGTTCCTGTATTATACAGTGCAATGAAAGTGTAGCTCTTCTGTCAGAGTTTCAGCTTGATGGTGCTTCCGGCTGTTAGGATAGAACCCCAGACTCTGTCCCCATCCTAAGAGAGGATTAGAAATACACTTGCAGAGTCATTCAAGTGCTGATTTTTATTAGAGAATCTTATTTGCATACTGCATTTTCTTCTTGCAGAGGAAAGCTGGAGGCATTTTTTTTATTTCTAATGCATTTTAGAGGTGATCTGACATTTTCTAATGGCTCTCAGGTATGTATAATTCATCCCATTCCATGCCTGCATTTTCCAAAATAACACTGGAAAATTATTTGGGTTCCTGCTTTTTTTGGACAATCATTACTCTCACTTTTTCCAGGTTGACCTATAAATATCCATATGCTGCAGAATAATTGCAGTAGGTATAGGTTCCTTTGGAGATGGTCTTGTGTGGGAGACAGTATCACAGCTCATCTGCATAGCACAGGCATCATACCCCTGACTCAATTTAGCAGAGTCCTGGATCTGGAGGCTTTTCCCATATAGCCAGTATATTTAGGGGATGTCTCATATATATTGTGTACTCACGCTCTCTTGTGCCGTCATTTCACCATTATCTGTGGGCAGCTCAGCTGGCCTCAGAATAAATCACAGCGTGCAACAGGCATGGCAGGCCTTGGCGTGGGGGCATAGCTGCTGCTGTTGGATCTCCACGCTGTATCCAGACATGCTGTGCTGTTAAAAAATGTGTGTTAATGTACAGCCAGAAGATTTTGTGTGAAAAGCTTTGCACTGACTGTCTGTAAACAGCAGTGACAAAGGCTGTACTGATAAACCGGCAGAACTGATGTTGCGGGATAGTGTTCAATCTCCCAAATGCCACGACTTCTGATTAGGAATTACAGACAACTTGTCCTTACTTGTTGAACCTATAAAAGACTCTTGGGAGAGAGAAAAATCTCGAGAAGCTGGGATGCACATTGTCAGCAGGAAACTGGGATGAGGTGCAAGAAAAAGAGCAGTGTCACACCATGCCTCAGCATCCCTAACCCTGTTACAGTTGTATGTCAATTATTTTCACGTGGCAGCCTGGAATTTATGGGCATTTAAGTGTTTATTTTAAAGATCTCCAGAAGACAAATATCCTTCTCTCCCGATGGGTGTGTTTTGAAGAAGGATTGAGCAGGCGGGCTCGAACAAATGATGGAGATAGGGCAATTTTATTCATTTTGAAGGCCTTTGTGCCCTGATGAGGTGTTTCCATTGCTAAGGACCCTACAGAACAGTGTGCTCCTCCTGTGAGCACGGTGGTGCCATCTCCTGTTGTGGTTTTTTGGTGTCTAGTGAGACTCCCAGTGAGCAGAGACTGCTCTCCAGCTTCCTTGGCCCCATGGAGGGACACAGCCTGGGCTCACCAGCTGTGTGAGAAGAGGGGACATGACAGCCATGAGGGGCTGCGACAGGCGATTAATCCCTGTCAGGCAATCTGGTGGAGTGGCAGGCATCCTAGTGCTGTTTGCTACCAGGTTTTTGGGGCCTGCATACAGGGTGCTGATGGGGTGGTTGCTCCGAGTATCAGTCAGGCTACAGCTGTGGGAAGGTTTGCCATTCAGCTGTGCTGACGGGTGGTAGTGGGAGCTGGGCTCTGGCTGGATCAGCCCTACTGGGGGAGATGACAAGGGCTGGGTTTTGAGTGACAGTCTCACTGGGGGTGGTTATGTCAGCCTCATGGGACTGTGATGCATAAGGGGAGCATGACAGTCACGTTGATGGTTGGAGCGGGAGCTGGTGTCTGGTTGTGTCAGTCATGTAGGTGTATCTGACAGCACGGCAGCCTCAGGGTCTCAAACACACTGGGACAGTGACTAGATGGTCACTGATTGTGTCAGTCACACTGGTGGGGGGCACAGGGGTGGTCCTTGACAGTGTCAGTCACACTGGGGGTGTGACAGAGGCAGTCTTGCCGGTGTCAGTCACATTTGGGGTGTAACAGGGGCAGTCCCTCCTGATGTCAGTCACATTTAGCGTGTGACAAGGGGCGGTCCCCAGCTATGTCAGTCACACCGAGGGTGTGACAGAGGTGGTCCCTGACAGTGTCAGTCACATTTGCGGTGTAACAGGGGCGGTCCCTGCCTGTGTCAGTCAAATTGGGGGTGTAACAGGGGCAGTCCCTGACACTGTCAGTCACACCGGGATGTGACAGATGCAGTCCCTGCCGGCGTCAGTCACATTTAGCGTGTTAACAAGGGGCGGTCCCCAGCTATGTTGGTCACACTGGGGATGTGATGGGAGCTGTTTCTGGATGTATTAGTCAAACTGGGAGAATAGCAGAGACTTGTGTCTGGGTGTAAGTCAGACTGGGGGAGTGACGGGGGCTGGTATGTGACTGTCTCAGGCCCGCTAGGGTATGAGATGGGCCGGCCTCTGACTGCGGCTGTCACATTGGAGGTGTGACAGGGGAGGCCCCTAGTGGTGTCAGTCACATCGGAGGTGTGACACGGGAGGTGACTGGCGGTACCAATCCCACTGGGGATGTGACAGGAGCACTTCACTCGCACAAAGGGTTGTGAGAGGACCTGGCCTCCGGCTGTGTCAGTCACATTGGAGTCTCTGAGTGTCAGTGCCACGGGGGTGTGACGGGGCAGTTCTCTCTCTGTGTCTGTCCCTGGCGGGGTGACGGGGCCGGTCTCCGGTTGCAGCGCCCACCGAAGGCTTTGGAGGAGCGGCTCCGGCTCGGCAGCGCGTTGCACCGGACAGTCCTTCGCGTCGGTTGGTGGCGGGAGCTGTCCGTCAAGCCGGGCGGGGCCCCGGCCGCATCATCCGGGGGCCGGCTGGCGTGCTCGCTCCTTGCGCAGGGTGCTGCCATAACTTGGCTGCAGCGAGCCTGGGAGTGGGAGTGTGGCTGCCTTCGCAGTCGGCATCCGTGATCGCGCCGCCGGTGCTGCAGGGAGAGCAGCTTCTGGCCGCGGGCAGTGTGAGCTTCCAGCCTCCCCATCGCCTTTCTGCCCTGGGAGGAGAGAGGGGAGAGGGCTGGGAAATTCCCTTCGCGGAGTGCTGGGGTGGCCCGAGTGAAGCGCTGTGTTTCGGTCAGAGCTGCTCGTTCGGTGTCCTTATTCGACACATATCTTGGAGAGAGTTTATGTTTTACTGGAGCACTACTAAAACCGTCCCGCTCAGGCTTAATCAGGTACTCCAGTAGAAATGGTTATTTGAGTAAGTTATCCAATGCTTTTCTGAGTCAGCCTGCTAATCCAAAATTTACAATAAAAACCACTGGTTACAGGTCAGGTGTACTGAGAGAACTGCTCAGTAGGTAGATATTTCTCCTTTAACTCTTATGTACTCATTTTGAGGGTTTCCAAAGCTGTGTAAGGTGCATGTGCAGGTAAGAGACTTCTCTAAAACTCCAGCCATTGCAGACAGCCATAGAGTGTGTGGTTCTGCATATGCACTGTCTTGCACCAGAAGGGTCAGGTATTGCCTTGCAGACTCCTCTACAGTGTTGCATGTCCAGCACTTGAATTGAGCTGTCAGAGTTGGGCTGAGGATGTCTGTAAAATCAGATGTTTGCAACAGTTTTGCATAGAAATTTGCTGACAGTCTAGATCAATATGTATAAAGGAAAATGCAAGTTTGAGAAACTAAAGCGTGCCAGGAAGTTGTTACTTGACTAGCCAGCTTTTTGCAGTCCTTGCTTAGTTTCTCCCTGTTAATTGTTCCATGTTCTTTACAGCTTGATTCTAGATTTTGTAAAGACTTTTACTGTAGTTAGGACTTGTTTTCTCAATGTGTTATTTTTTTCCAAATGCCTTGTTCATGAGATGCCAGTTGAGTGACAGATGACAGTTCCCAAAGACCTTGGCAAGATTCACAGAAAAATCATGTTGTGATAGCAGGCTGGAGGTGGCTAGGGATAGTGTATCCATTCCTTGCCTCACATGTTTTGAGAGAGGACCCATCAGAGATCCTTAACCTTCTCCTAGTTGCACTTTCAGCAGGGTGCTGTTGGAGTGTTGGCTGCTGCTCTCTCTTTCTGACTGTAGCAGATTGCATGTGGTGTAATCAGCTTTGGTAAGACAACACTTGCTGTCTGGTGCTGTGATGATGTTCTTGCAAAAGCAAAAACCAAGAGCTATTGTTACTCTTTCACTACAGTTCATAGTGCTAAGGGGAGTCCTCTTTCTGCTGGGCTGTTGAAAGTTCAGCAAAATGTTAAGAGTCTTTAAATTCAGCTCCTACTTAGAAAAAAAACCTGGGGGATTTGTTTATGTAAAAGAGTCTGAAGCTTTCAGATCTTTAAAGTTTCAGGGGAGAAAACTGTATGACTAATAAAACATAAACTTTGATAGAATGTGATGTTTAAGCCTTTAATAAGATATATTAAGCTCCCACTGTGACAGCGAGCGAGTTTGCACATTTTAGCAAATTTAATGGAAACATGGGAGTGAGGAGTCTATTTTTTTTTTATTTTTTTTTTTTTTAAGAAAAAATTTAAAATTACTCCAAAGCAGATCAAACTGGCAAATACAGATGCTCGTGTGTCCTGACAGACTCCTCACATTTTAAGGACATAAAAGTAAGGTAGCATAAATGAAAAGGATTTGGCATCCATATATGTGTGTTGGGAATGTAAATGTAGGATGGTTACAAAGCACCAATAACATAACTCATCATCATCATTATTATAATCACCATAATTACCATTATTATTATTATTCAGTAAGGAATCATATACTGTAAATAGGCGTGTGTTTCACTTATTTTTCTGCCTCCTTCTCCCTGAGGATCGCAGTTTATTTTTTTGTGTGTGCTGGAATAATTCATCAAGGCTGATGGGAAAGGTTTAGAATGTAGTAAAATTGTATGCTTATAAAATGCAACATATGAAACAGAAGGCAGAGCACATTTTAAATACCTTAGTATTAGGAGGAAAAAATAAAATATATGGAACTTGGTAGAACTAAGTGTACTTGTCTAAAGACCAATGAACAGGAAATAAGACCTCCGAATTTCCTTTTTTAGGTTAAAGGGAAACTTCAGTAGATTTGCCTGTTCTTCATTCATGAAAGCAAGAGGCTGGTTTTGGGACTGTGCTCATGAAATTTATGAGTGTGTTGGCAGTGTTGTTAGTCTTAAGTGTTGGCGTGTGTACGTGCTGCTTTTATCACCTTGCCATAGAAGCTCTTTTCTGTCTCATCTTGGATCAGTAACAGAGGACACAGTGCACCGAACAGAGTTGCTCTGGGTTCTTGATCATGAGACATGGTGCCATGAGACACCAAATGGCATCTTCTGTGTTATTTATTACCACTAAAGTATTTTCAGTTAGCCTGACAGCTTAAATGCTAGCTTTGTCTGGCAAATATTGAAATTCTTGTTTATTTTCCAAGGAAGCTGGGATGAAAGAAGCCAGCCATGACAGGTCACAGGAATTTGTACTGCCTTTCTCCATGATTACTAACAAGTAAGCACTATATGATATTGTAGGATGGGGGTGAACTTGGTCTTTGTTAATGACAGTTGTCACACAGCTGAAGAATGCTTAAGTGATTTCCACAAGAGGAAACCTTTGAAACTCATTACCAATGAGTAATTCAACCAGTGCCACAACCTTGC
>JAVHNF010062892.1:55584-71401 GCA_034783455.1 Micropsitta finschii
ATTATCTACAGAACAAGCAAAGCAGAAATTATAATTTAAATCTTGTTAAAATATAGTAATGCACAGCAATGTTGTAGTGTTATCTCCTATATAATAAAACATATTTGTTAAACTAAACATTTATTGACAGTACTTTATAAGAGACATGGCATTAATAATTTTTAAACCATTTACAAAACAAATTAATGTAGGTTAAGAGAGCTGAGAAACTCAAAATTGTTCAGCTGTTGTATATAATTTGTTATCAATTCTTAGACGAACTGGATATTTATCATTCATCTATAGTACATCACTCAACACTAATAACTAACAGTGCTTGCAAGATATAAAAATATTATGTAAGTTTTAAAATAACTTTAATTCTATTCACAAGATCAGCATCAGTTAAAAATACAACTGACCTACAAAGACCATCATTACTTTCTGGTATATTATAGCTGTTTTCTTTCTCATTTTCTGATATGGGATATTGTTTTTACCAGGTTTTGTCACATAGCTTTTGTTCTTACTTTCACATAAGAATGACTGTGTTTTATTTACTGCAATTTTTATATAAAACTCTATGGGTTACTTGCAAACTAAACAGACTGACTACACAAGTGACTGTGATGAGCAGAACTGAGAGGTGAAAAACTGAGAGGTGAAAAACAGTATTAAAATGTTTGCAAGTCCAGGGCTTTTCTTTATTTTAAAACAAACAGATTAACTAAAACTTCTGATAACTCTGGGAAAAAACCCTGCTCTGTCAGACACTGATGAAAACACACTCTTCATAGGTTACACTCCAGTCTGACTGAACTGTTGAAATCTTTGTACCTTCTAAATAACAAGGAAGGAAACTAAAAAGCAAAAAGTATCTTATTTGTAGGACAAGATCTGTATTTAACCACTGAAGTATAAAATTATTATAATCCATAATTATCAAACCCACCATAACATTCAATAATTTATGATTTTCAGGTTTATTAGGAAGCAGCATGGAATATATTTTAGGATTACACTTGGCCATCACACACAGCTTACCATGAGACTCATACTACTTGCATTATAGAATAGTCTAAGCTGCAAAATTATACAGTACTTCCCACTATGGTGAGGGAGCCACAACTCTACATTTAGATATGCAAATTAAAATCAGGAAATGTAAAGCTTCACTTTTTTCTAAGCTATGAATTTGAAAACATACTCTCTAGCACATCAAGCACAATATGGACCTGCGTACTATAAGCATCAAGAGAGTTAGTTTTGTAAAAGCTGAAAGACTCTTATACTGGTGAAGATGGAGTAAACACAGTTAATTTGTTAATGTCTCCTCTGTCTCTTTTCACCGACTGTCAAAGAAATCGTATTTTATATTTTTTTCGGTATGTGCTTGGAAAGGATTTCCTAGTAATCTACACTAAATCTCACTGAAGGGTGACAACAGAAATCAATATGCGTCTCTGAAGAATAATCTAGCCAAACATTTACATTTAGAATATTCATTTGTATTTATGCATGAGAAATTCCTGGCAAAAAGAAATTCTCTTCCCGCATATATACAATCTCTTTTTATAGGTTGATTTTTATCATGAGCAGGTTTCAAATCAATAAAATAAATATATATTACTCAAATTAGTTTTGTGATAAAGCCAGACAGAATCCATGTAAAATAACAATTTACCTAGGTAGGTAGCTGCATTAACCTCAGCTTCAAAGAAATTTGCTTGGTCGTTCTGCAGCCGTAGGTAAGAGACAACCCACAGGGAACAGTTATTGCAGTTTCATTCTGGCTATTCCAAACCCATGGAATTGCCATTCCACATGCCTGCCAGTAAGGATATTCTGTTTAATCTGGCTATTGAGGCAATTCTAAATCTAACACTGGAGGTACTCAGCATCAATGTCAAAATTCCAGGGGCGAGTATGTCTTTCCATGAATTCCACGATACTCTGTAGCTCTCTGATGCTGGGATTAGTTTTGCCCACAGAGTTAGCAGAAGATGAGAATACAAACATAGAGAAGGATGCAACAAAAGCAGCATTCTACTTTCCTGCATCACTACTGAGTATGACATAGACCTGCATTAAGGTATGCAAAGACATATGAAAACTTGCTAGGAGAATTCACACACTCTTGGAATATATTACTTATAACAACTTTAATAAAAGTTTTCTGCAAAGCTCCATGTGAGTTTTCAGAGGAAACAGAAGCACAATGGACACAAACCCCTTCAAAAAATTATTCTACACAAGTAGTAAATTAAATAAGCATTTTGTAGATAATCATTATTTCAAGACAAGAAAACTGCAGTCACATTTGCCATTCCAGCAGAAGTCTCTTACAATGCACAAGGTTAAGGATCTGAATTCATGGAACTCAGCATTCAGTTGGAAGCTGTCTATATGAAATGGGCAAAAGTGTTCATAAAATATTATTATTTTCAAAGTTAAAAATTATAATAAGGAAGTTGTTGTCTAATTTGTTTTGACTTATCTTGGAAAATTATTAGGGAAAAAGGAGACTGATAAACAGAAGCAACAACCCTGCTCAGTGACTGGCTTAGAGGAGACAAATGTTTTGGGGCAGATTATTTTTATTGCTTATACCAAGCTACTAAAAGCTTCAGAAAGATTATCCTTTCAATGACAATGTAAACCCTATTCAACTACACACAGCAGATTTAGCAGGAACACATGCAATTGTTTTAAATCTATACTGAATATGTTCCACTGTATATACATCCTTTAGTAAAAATAGTAATAAAAACCTCATTTCTACTTGAAAAACCTTCTGAGTTTTAGCTCCTACATAATATAATGCATATTTAGACTAGCATGTTATTCAGTAAAAGATGTCCAAACAAGACGATTTGATGTTGGAATAGTCATCTCAGAACAACCAGAGCAATGTAAGGTAAAATAATTGTCAAGTCAATCTCTAGCTTACACTTTATTGCAGAAATAAATTGAACTCTGCTCTAGCTTTTTGACACGTAATTCTGATACTAATGGGTTCAAATCCATTTCTCTTTGCTCTCCTTCCTAACAGGAAGCTTTATGTAATACTGCATCAGAAATCTACCAGCTACTGCCTAATGTTTCCCTTAAATAAAAAGTCTCTGCCTGTAATAGTATTAACAGCTGCCATCAGTTTACAGTAATGAGCTACAGTTCATCATGGTAGTGCTACTATGAAAATTAGAAGCTTCCATAGAGCTTTTCAATTCACAAAAAGATTATCAGAGCCATCATGAGCAGTGGTGTAACAGCAGATATTGTCTGTTTAAGGTTTACAGGCCAGATAGTATAGCAGTGTAACTGTACTCAATCAGTGTAATTGTACAGAGTTTAATTTACCATGTTATGTATTAAAAACACAGACGTTTTACTTGAGGGTCAGTATATAAACCCAGTGTTATTTTCTCTTTATTTCTGACGGCAAAAACCTGCACACTCACTTTACAGAGTGTTTCACAGCCTCTTCAAAATAAGGATTAAAATATGGCTTTTTTCAAGAAACATAATGATTTTTAACTATATATACCTTGGGTCATCTATACAGTAAAGAAGACTTTTCCAAAGAAATGTAGCTACAAACCATGATTTTTTTACTTTCTTTTCTCCCTTAAAAAAATGGAAAATATGTATCTCAATGTTTGATACCTCCAGAATTCTGTAAATTTAAGCATATACTTAGAAGCAGTATAGCAATCGAACAAGATATTTAATTAAGATGGGATTTTCTGGGGCATTTAACATTGGAACTTTGTTAAATGGAACTTTGCTACCTCTGCAATCAGTGGGAGATATGCTACCTCATTCTGCCATAAACCAGACAAATGCTATTTTCAGATCCTAATGGAAGAAAGAAACCAACCAAGCAACAGAAAAACCCACAACTTTTTGTGCAGAACTCAATTTGATGTGTGTATATGTATCTTTTCTTTTCCTAGAAAATATGCTTATCTGTTTTTCAAAATTATTGGTAAATATAGAAAATATCCAGGCTTTTTAAAGCTGCTCCAAGCAGAGATGGGAGGAGTGTAGACGAAGAAACTAAATACACTAAAATTCACTAATTGGAGTGAACTGTATGAATAAGGGGAAATATGAAGTTTATAAAATCACAAATGAAGAGAGCAGAATAAAATTTTTAACATTCCTAATAACAACAAAAAAACCCAGCAAGGATGGCTATCTCATTTCAGATTGCAATGTCATGCTAAAAATGGCATTTCTTCATTTTAATAACTCAAAACCTGCAGGCATCCAAAATTGCCATCATGCAATATGAAGTATTTCCACCAGATGTCTCCGATAGATTATTTTACATAGAAAGTTATATTTGAGCTACTACATTTCAAACTGGATGCAAGTTTAGCAAA
The DNA here is from genome assembly GCA_034783455.1 of Micropsitta finschii. Classification (NCBI taxonomy): domain Eukaryota; kingdom Metazoa; phylum Chordata; class Aves; order Psittaciformes; family Psittacidae; genus Micropsitta; species Micropsitta finschii. The sequence continues at coordinate 59,952 of JAVHNF010062892.1, forward strand.
GTATTAAAGAAATAAATAGAAGGAAGTTCAAACTGAATATTTATCTTGTTAGACATGGATACCTGTTGTATTTTAAACCCAGCTGGTAACTCAGCACCACACAGTCGTTCAACGCACTCCCGTCTTCTTCCCCTCCCTGCTCCAGATGGGATGGGGAGAAGAACCAAAAGAATGTAAACCCCATGGGTTGAGATAAGAACAGTCCGATAAGTAAAGTACAATATAATACTACTACTGCTACTAATGATGATAATGATAAGAGAAATAACATGGGGAGAGAATAGTAAACTAAAAGGGTAGGGAAAAAAAAAAGACAAACAACAAACAAACCAATAAACACAAGTGATGCACAATACAATTGCTCACCATCTGCCAACCGATACCCAAGCCAACCTAAGCAGCAATCTGCCCTTCTGGATGACTTGCCCCAGTTTATATACTAGGCATGATGTCTGTGGTGTGGAATATCCCTTTGGCTACTTTGAGTCAGGTGATCTCTCTCAGCTTCCTCTCGGCTTCCTGTCCTCACTGGCAGAGCATGAGAGTCAGAAAGTCCTTGATCGGAGTAAACATTACTTAGCAACAACTAAAACATTGGTGTGCTATCAGCATTGTTCTTAGACTAAAGCCAAAACACAGCACTGCACCAGATACTAGGAAGAAGGTAAAAATAACTGTTAAGAGTTGAAACCAGGACAATACCTTAGGGCCGGCACTAAACTGTTGTCAGTTCCACAGCATTATCTAAAAAACCATCCACTTTTGGGACAAAGATTTTGGCCAAACATGTTAAAAATAGACACATCAGATGTCTTGATACCTACATTTTCAGAGTAGTATCAGGTTGTAAATTGGCATAAGTGAGTTTTGGGTTAATAAGAAATACTTAGTTTCTGCTTCTTACATCAGAAAAAGTTCACACGCTCAAACTAAAGGCAACTCTGTTCTCAGAACTCTGATGTGAGCCTGCAGTAATCCCTTATTTATCAATAGCATTTGTGGATTACTCCCACTCAACTTCCCTTGAAACATTCACTCAGATTCTGTCATCCTGAGTCAGTATGTAAGCAATGCTCAACATATATAAAAGTAGTTCCAGAAGAGAATTTTAAGGACAAAGGAAAATTTGACACTGCGATTTCTCAGACCTGCATATCACTGAGATATGCTTCAAAAGCATCTTTATGACATAAATACTACAGAATCCTTCCCATTTCTCTGTGCTTCAAAGTAGCACTTGGTGTATCGGATAGACAGGACAGTGCAAACTTTCCTTTATAATCACTTACATATATGAGCAACTGTACATACATGCAGATCCATATTTAACTCAAGGAGCACACTCATTTATTCAAAGTGGACTATACCTGAAAATGAAAGACTCCAAAGTCTCTAAAGGATCGAAGGCACATATCATTTACTAGTGAGCTGAGGATACTGTCTTGGAAACAACACCAGGTAAATTCTTGGCTTACATAAAAGCCAAATCCATCCTTTCAAGGTTCTCAAGATATTTTGCACAGGTTTATTAGACTTTGAATTTGGCTGAATGATAGGGAAGTACACCTCTATTCACAGCAGACAGGATGGGTGAGACAGAAATCAGTTACAGCCCATTTTCTCAAACGATACTTCCATTTCGCAACAGGAATTCCCTCTTCAGAATAACTGACCTATCAAAACTTTCAGGTGGAAAAAAAAAAGCATAGAGATGACAGCTCATGCACTGAGATCTTCAGCCTATTCAGTAATACAGCATGGTATTTTTGTCTCTTACTTATAGCAAAGAAATCTTTGAGTAAGTGATATATATAACAGTAGAAACACAGAAATTTCAAGTGCTAATCTCTAAGGCCAATGCTAAAGTATAACTGTTATGTGGGCTGGTGAAAAAAAGTAGCTCCTTTAAGACGGGGAAAAAAAAAAAAAAAAAAAAGTGTCTTCCCTTATTTCTGTTTAATTCCCTCTGAAAAATGATAAGGCCACATACTCAATCCACAGTGTAGAAGCAGATGCCTTAAAGCTGTACAATCCAGCAACTCTTCCAGAGTAACATACTATAGATTTAAGCTTTCCTTTTCAAAATTAGATAATAAATAAATATACATCAATGGATTCAATTGTTGTAGCAATATTTCCAGAAATAGTTTGGTTATCTAGAATTTTAGAGTCCAAAGCAAAAGTAGCTCAATGTTCTGAACTCACTATCCATGAACTCTGAACTGAGATGAAGTCACACAGCAACATTGTCCAAGCATGCAGTGCAGAGATATGGCAGATCATATATACATTTGTTTCTTTTGGTGGGGTATCAGAGGGAGGAGGAGCATCACTTTGTGTTTTCTGAAGTAATATGATACATAACCTGCTACCATAAAAAACGCTACAGTAAACATGCACAGTACCTATAAGCATTTACAAAGATTCTTAGACTGCATCTGTCCAGAGAGTACGACTACTTTTCCCCTTAATTATATAATTTGTCGAACACAGTAGAGTTTATAAATATTTATTATTAGAAAACCACCTAGGGTATTTTTCCTTCCTGTCCATGTAATTTAGCATGCAGAATCAATTCACATTAAGGTTTTATGAACAGATGGGCCACCATAAAAGGGACATACAAGTCCTACATGGTTCACTAGCTGGCAACAATGCACATAAACAGTGTTTTATTAGAAAATCCCTCTAAATAACAACAAAGAAATCAAGCCAACAAACAGTATATGAAAAGTAATATCTTAAATCAAAAGACCTTGTACTGAACAGCATACAAGAAAACAATTTCTAGTACTTCTGTAAAGGTCATCTTCAGTTTTTATTGCAGTTTGCTTTAATTTGTTTCTCTTCATTTGAAGAGCTGTACAATACCTGTCCAGTATATGCAAAGTCCAGGGCTTGTTTTAAACCAAGGCTTGTGACACCGTGCAAATTCACCTCATCAGCTTCACTTTCAACCATGCAGAGACTGAACATTGCCTATGGAAAGAAAACAAATGTTACTAACCATTAAAAACCAATGCACATTCAGGATACAGGAAAAGTATCCTGAATGATTTCACTGAAAGAGTGATTTTTCCACCTCCACTAACCCTTATTAGCCTTTGGACAGAATTCTAAACAGCAACAGACTTGCAAGTTAAAATGAGATCTATAACAAGTTTTGAATACTAACCCTATAGCAATCAATCTTGCAACTGAGTCCTCTTAACAATAAAGAAATACAAAAACTTATTGTGGAAAACCTGAAACAAATCCCTTTGGTCCATGTATATACTTCTTAACTAAGTAATTCAGGTGAAATCAATAGGAACAGTCACACAATAAGGTATCATTCAATAAAAAATGACTGGACTTTACACAAGCACCACTAGAAATAATACTTATGTTTAATGTCATTATATGTAGGAAGGAACAATAAGCCCTACAGTTACTCTTATGACAAGGGGCAGTTATTACAACATCTTTTATAAACAATCATTTCCAAATAAGTGTCTCAGACCCGAATGTGAATAATACTCAAGTTATTGAATGAGAAGGATGGATGGAGACGCAGTCACCTAAATTTACACCCTCCCCTTACTTGTCACCGCCCCAGTTTCTCAGATTATAAAACCTAAATTGAAGATTGACAAGGTGCCATGGAACTTCTCTGAAAATAACATTGAGGAGAGACACAGTCCTTTTCACCCAGTCTTACATTCAGTCTTCAGTGCCCTCCTGGACTAAAGCAACCCTACTCAGTCTCTAGATCCTCATTGCAATTTTTTTCTTCCCATCTCTGATAAACTTAGATGTCTGGTTTTGCCCTCTGCTCTTTCCTCTCAGCCTGCATTCCTGCTGCAGTACCCCTACTTACCACTCTTTCCCTCCTCTTATCAGTCCTCTTCTCCATTCTTTGTCACTTTCCCACACATTTTCTAACAAAATATACCACTCACAGTCTTTAGACAGTAAACTGTGAACAAATAAACTGAACAGTTCTACCATCTGTCATGAGTAAAGAGAGCCTAAACTTATCCCCAGTAGGGTTTGTGCCAAATTTAATGCCTCTATGGAGGCTACCAAACTTCACCTTAGAGATCTCTCATAAAGAAACACTTTTTATGAACGTACTCTCTGTCTCTACTCCGACTGATACCTGCAGAAACTGAAGTAGCCAACAAGCACACTGGATTTCATATGTGCAGCCTGTACACCAAGCCCTGCTGAATTTAAATAAAAAACCAAAAATAAGCCCTACTCCCTCTAACAATGTAGCACATAGCATCCATCTAGACCCAGGTGACTTCTTTAAAGAGCCGAGTGTTTCCTGCAAAAAGTAATTTCTTCTGAAAATGCTATTATCTTCATCATTGAAACACCATAATTTTATAATAAATCTGTTGCCTGGAAAACATCCAGTATAAGCAAAAGTGATATTTATCACACAGTCGATCCGTGTATTTTTGCAATTTCTATTTCAGTAAAGTGATACTAGGTCTTCTTCCAAACTGTCAATAGAAAAGAAGCTTCAAGTAGTTTAAAAGAGTTATCAAACAAATGCAAAACTCATATAATATACCTAGATAGGAAGAAAGAAAAAAAAAAAAATCTAGCAAGTTCAGGCACTTTTCTAATTCCATTAAAAATTTAATCAGAGTTGGACATTGCATTGTCATTTAAATGTATCAAAGGAGCTCTAATAGGTACTATGAGGCTTCAGGGCTTGCCAGAAGCTGCAAGGTACTATCAGCCACCTGCTCCTTGCAAAGGAGACCTGCAGTTTGTGACTTGAATAGACAAGCTTCTCTTCTCAGAAATTCAATACTAAATTAACTTTCTGGCTAATATTCCATTCACACACCAAAGCAAGAATAAAGAGAATGAAGTCTCAAAGCAACACCTGTCTACATAGGGGCAGATTTGCACACCTTCTGTATACTCAATTTCATCACAGACTGCCTGCAGTAAGGCTGGAAACACTCAGTGATACAAGATCCTGCATGCTCTGCATTCCCTGACTGTGCTGCAGCAACTGTCTGTACACTGCCTATTGGTACACAGGAACCAGCAAGACAGAGTGGTTACTAATAAAGTTTCCATACTGATCAGGGGCTGATGTCCCATACTGTCAGTTAAGCTTACAGATACAAAGAAACAACCTGATCTGTAGACCACAAATCACTTCTGTGAAGAACTACCAGACTTACTAATTTTACCTTTAGGAGGCTTTGTTTACTATTCCTCTATTGCATCACAGAGACTCCAGCATAGTCTTACACAGGGTTTATTACTATACCTTAGTAAACTCAGCAGGCTCAGGCCACTGTCACTGTAATCATCCATGGTGTTAGACAAACAAAGCCTTCAGCATGGTTTTGACCTGCTAAAATAAGCACTCTCCTAGGGAATGCCTAAGCAATAGACCACTACGGTTCAGGGGGTAACTCAAGCCATGGCTGTTACCAATATACAACATGGATAAGGACAACCTGTTTGCACAAAGGACAAGGTTTAGCCACATGGGAATAAGCCACGCTGTGCAAACCACTCCTGGGGCCAGAAAAACCTTTATCCATCTTATTTGCTAGTACAGACATAGTCTAATACTGCAATAGGCTATCACATTTGTAAGACAATGGCTTTGTGTGCCATATGCTATATGGAATTAATTTTGTGTCATACTATCATAGAATCATAGAATAGTTAGGGTCAGAAAGGACCTTAAGATTATCTAGCTCCAACCCCCCTGCCATGGGCAGAGACACCTTCAAATAGAACAGGTCGCTCAGAATCATATCCAGCCTGGCCTTGATGTCTCCAGGGATGGTGCATTCATCACCTCTCTGGGCAACCTGTGCCAGTATTTTACCACCCTCATTGTAAAATATTGTTTCCTCACGTCCATCCTGAATCTCCCTCCTAAACCATTATCCCTCATTCTATCACAACAGACTGTGCTAGAAATTCTATCCCATCTTATATAGACCCCTTTCAAGAACTGAAAGGTCACAATAAGATCTCCTGCCCCAGCTATGCCACACTCCATGTGCTGTGTGCAATGGCATTGCCAGCTTCTGCTCCCAGAAGGAAGAGCTTTGGCAGGGAAAAAGCTGCCTGGGCAGAGAACTGTTTTCCTGGCTGGGATCTGGGAGCTCTGAGCTGCACACATTGGAAATGCAGAGGTAGGAAAGGCAGGAGCTGTCTGCTGCCGCACTGAGCTCAAAAAGCTGGGCTGGGGTGGCCTTCAAGTTCCCTTTCTTGTGCCCAGATGGGAAGATCAAGCTGGTGGCTGGAGCTGTATGAGGGCTGGGGTGATCAAAGGCTGTGGAGGTACATGGGGCTGCCTCCCCCTGCAGCCACACCGGCCTTGGTCATAGGAGGCTTGAGGAGCAGCATGCCTGGGTGCTGATCCAGTTGCCTGCTTGTGGATGCTGAGCCACCCCTGCAAGTGCTAGTGGCCAGCAGAACCAAAGCTGTGCTTCTCCAAAATCATCATGATCTTGGTGGTGGTGGTGGGATACACAACCCCTGGGACCACTTGTCCAAGCTTCTTGGCTTGGGGTTCTGTGAGAGCCAGTCTTCTCATAGGATTCCCACTCTGGGCTGTAAGAGCAGCCCTTTTTCTGTTTTGCTTTACGTTTTTTCCCCTGATGTTTGTGTCTTTCCACTTCCGTCTCTGGCCATGGTAAGCAGTGCCAAGGCACAAGGGCCAGGCACTCCCAGAGGGAGAGGGAAGCAAAGCACCCACAACATGCAGGAAAACGGGAACAGAAAGCAGACACAGCAGCTGGGAGTGAGGAGGAGGATTTGCTTGCTAGATCTGGCCAAGAGATGGCTTTCCTCAGGAGCTCCATGGCCTCAAAGTGGGTATCGTTGCTCCAATCCAGCACCCTGTCATCTGCTCTTGCACTGATGCTGGTTTGTCACAGGAGAATCTGCACATGGGTGCACACAGGGCTCAACACCCTCCCACTTTCCAGCCATGTAGTCAGGTCTCCTTGGCCCCACTTTGAGCATCAATATGGGCTCAAGCTGCACAAGTTGAAAAGGCTCAGTCTCTCAAAAAGCAATGCAGGATCAAAGCTTTCTAAACACTCAGGGCATTTGGCCCAGGAGGTTTTGTTCCGACTATTTATAGCAGTTGGGGCCAAGCAAGTTCAGAGTTGGAGGCAAACTTTTCCAAAGCTGGGGGCCATTTGGATTAGGGAGGGGGAAAGGGAGTTCAGCCAGGCCTGTTTCCAGCAAACACTGACTCCTTCCCTTAGGTATGTGTTGCTATCCATGACACACTAACAACAGCTCTGCACAGAAGTTCCTGGCTGGGGCTCTAAAGATTGAAACGAAAATGTGAATTGGCTGGAAAGGAGAACATGAAATAGAGAAAGTTGCTGAACAGCAAAGCTGTAGCATTTGAAAGTGAAAACTCTCCTTATCAGCTTGTTTTCATCTTCCAGTCGATGTCCTTCAATTGCAAACACGTTCATATTGTTTTCAAGAGGAGAGCTGGCAATGACTTTACATCAGAAAGACCAAGATATGGCTTCCTGAAGCATATGCCATGCTTAGAAATGGAGAGGAGGGGTCTTTTTATCTTCAAGGTGAGGATTTTTTAAGCTGTCACTAAAGAACATGCCCTTTTTCTGCACTACCCTCTGTAGGCAAAGACAGGCTTAAAATCCGAGCAAACAAACCAACCATGACACCCTTGAAATCATGTCACATTTGAAGCTACAGCCATTGCAGAGCATGACGGCAGAAGCTTGGGTCTTCCTGTCTGCCAAGAGAATTGTGCTAACGGTGATGTTTAATTGTGAGGAGCATGAGCAGCATGCTTTAGTTACACACATCTTTTTGCATGCCTAGATCTACTCTTTTGGTTTCAGGCACTCAGTGTAGGTTATAAAAGTATCCCTCTCATTACCAGTAGCTTCCCTGGCTCTGTAGGAATAGCATCTCTGAGCTTACTTCTCCCCAGAAGAAGCGGGTTTGGCAGCTCATTGGTTTCCAGCCCAGGTAGGCTGTTACAGGCAATGATGTTATGCTCTTTCCTAGCAAGGGCGGTTTGGATTTTCTGCATGCTGCTCCATGCTATTGGAGCTGGCTGCTGCATCAACAAACACAGCCCAAGTCTACCACATGTGTGCCTTGGGTTCTTTTCAGAGAAAGAGATGCCATAGCTGGAAGATTTCCTTTCATCTCCGACATTCCCACCAAAGCCTATCCTCTGATACAGAGGCTGCCCATCCTTGCTGTGAACAGTTGAACTACACCAGAGAAGCCAAACTGTTCTACTTCAGGAAAAACTACAAGATCTCAAATGGATTTTGAAGAACAAAATTGTCTCTATGTGGTTGGACAGTGCGATGCAAGTGGGTCTGGGCTACACATCAGGTGGCCATGGCTGGTGTTGAAAGGGGATGCATCAGGCAGAAGGGAAGGCTTCCTCTGAAGCTACACAGATACCAGCCTCAGGGCTTGTCTTGTTTCATATGTCTGTGAATGACCCGAAAAAGTAGAAGAGCAACATTCAGATGTGTGAATGACACAGAGCTGAGGGGGTATCGACAGTATAAGAAGTTATCCTGTAGGGAGTTGTGGCTGACCCATCCCTAGAAGTGTTCAAGGCCAGGCTGCATGGGGCTTTGTGCAGCCTGGTCTAGTGGAAAGTGTCCCTGCCTGTGGCAGGGGGGTTGGAAGTAGATGATCTCTAAGGTCCCTTCCAACACAAACAGTTCTATGATTCTATGATTATAGGTGTCATAAAAATATAATTGGATGACCTGGAAGACAAACAAAAACAGCAATATGAAGCTCAGCAGTACAAAACACAAAGTCTTTGAGCTTGAGGAGCAACAAGATAAGACAGGACTTCACATTCCCTAGAGATAACAGAGAAGGGCTTCCAACTATCCACTGGTATCATAGTGCCTGTGAGCCACCGTGTTAAGCCTCATGCAAACATCAGATGCACCCTCAGTGGACTCTCATGACAAGGCCTCTCTATTGACCTTAAAATGCTCACGGCAAGAGCCACCAGGACATTCACTGGAACAGCAGGTACAAATCTGACCATCCTTTCCCTATAAAAAGGTATAATAGAGCAAGTGCAAAGAAAATCAGTTGTCTGGGTTGCTGCAAGGGTAAAATAGGTGTGAGGGTCAGATGTGGTTGTTCTTCTCCCATCTTGTTTTTTCAACATGGGAGAGACAGGCTCTGAGCCCAGTTTCCACCCCTAGCCAGCAGAAGAAAATGTTCTCATTTTTGCCTCCTAATGATAATGACGACCATTCACCTCATTTTGTACATGTCTTTAATATGAAAATTCATTCTTGTGCTTGGTGCTAATGTTCCCAATTCTTGGTTTGGAAAGGGTACACTGGCCAACTGGACAGTCACGCGTTTCTTTGAGAGGTTGTTTTGCAATTAACAGACAAAATGCCTAGCACCGTGGTTGGAAAGAAGCTTTAATTAAAGTCCTTTGGTATTGGCCTTGGCCAGACTGTGGAGTGAATGGGAAGAGGCCAGAAGGCCTGTGTCAGTGTCTTGGGTCACCCTAAGAGTGCCCACTTAGCTGAGACTGAACACAAGGAAGAACTTGGTTTATAATTGCATGGGCATTTTTTTATTTTTCCCCTCAAGTGACCTACCCAATGATGATTGCAAGCTGACAGGAGCGCAGATACTGCCAGCTGAAAGTTGGGATACGTTCACAGGTCATTTGAATCCTAATGAGGAACCATGAATAAAAGCTCACATCACACAAATAAAAAACACCTCACTGTCTTCTCTAATGAGTGTGGCTCTTCAAATGCTTTGTCTTGGGCTTTGCTTGACTTTAAGAGCTGTCCAGGGCTGCATCTTCCAGGCTGGACTCCAAGCCGCTGTCATCTACCCCATCTTCTCTCAGATGGCCACCAGTAAGGTACCTCACTCTGCTGGGTGGCCAAGGCAGACCTGCAGCAGCTCTGCCTATTTATGATGGTGGCGCGGGTAAGCAAAGTCCTTGGAGGGTGAGATACCCCCTTGTGGGGATGTGTTGGGCCCTGGTCAGCCTCACCTGGGTGGAAGTTGCCCTCCATGTATTTGTCTGTGATGCACTGGGCTCTGGACAAATGGGCATGTTATTTAGTGCGTAGTGTTCCCCACCAACGCTGTAACTGCAGGTGCTACTCTAATGAGCAAGTGCCTGCTCCTCTCGATGTCGACGTGCATTAATTAATGCAGAGGTCACTTACTAAGCACCAGGAAGCTGGAACCAGGGTAGGTTACACTGTCGTTCACATGGAGCGAGTCCTGCTAGCTTTCATGGTAGCCAGCACTGTGGGCATATTTATATTCCTTCTGCTCAGGAAGAAGTGATGGACTTTCTTGTTTGCAAGCTAATGAGCAAGCAAAATTAAGAAATATTAAAAGCTGAATGGTCACCAGCTCCAGAATTTGTCACTTGAAGTTCAACATGAGGGTGCTACCAGGCCATGTTTACCCTTAACAAGGTACCAGGGCCCTGAAGCCATGGAGATGTTTTTCAAAGCATAATTCAAAAATCCCTGTTTTCTAAGATTATTAAGGTAACTTTTGGGGGCCCTTGGTTCTATGCACCAAGCCTTGAATTCTGCGCCTTTACCTCAGCACAGCACAGATTCTGTTCAGAGGTACCCCTCTGGACAGAGGTACCCTCGTGCAGGAGGATGGAGAGGGCATCTGGCACAGGGAGCTGAGAAAAGGTTTTAGTTTTTCTGTCCCTGCCCTAGAGAAATGAATTGGCTTTCACATGTTTTAAGGTAAAAAAAAAACCACAACAAAATCCTTTCCTGCTGCCATCGAAGGTGTTGTCTCCTGCTTTCAGGTTTAATTTTGTGCTGTCAAACTGCGTGGGAGCACTGAGCAGCTTTGGAGTTTCTCAGCCCGTGCTGGTGATGGAGGACACGTCGTCCAGGTGATGCCAGGCTCTTCAGCTCAGATACACTTGCATATAGCTAGGTAAGTGTAGGTGCCTAGCATGCCCCTGTCTGGCACCCATCCTGCAGACAAGAAGGGAGAGGAGGAAGGTTGGGCTGCTGGCACTGGGCAATGGGCGCCACAGCGATGAAGCACAGGGCTGGTTCCAGGGACTGGTCATCAGTGGGCTTTGGGGCTGGGTGAAACATCCTGCAGGAATCAGCTTAGCCCTGTGCTGGGCCAGCCACCTGTGCAAACCCAGCTTTTGGGATAAAATTAGCATTCTGAGGCAGTGGTAGCGGTTTTTTTTACTGTTCCCTAAGGAAAATCCCATTTTTAATGCCTAAGTGTAGCAGACAAAAGGGTTGGTGGTGTTTTTCCCTTTCCTTTCAATCCCCTTTCTGCATGGTGACATTTTCTACTTCCAAAACCTGTTCTTTTTTTTTCTTTTTCCTCTCTTCTTTTTCTCCCTCCTATTTCCCATCCCCCCCCCCCCCCCCAATAACCCTCTGGGGGCATGGCCCCAT
>JAVHNF010062893.1:0-22513 GCA_034783455.1 Micropsitta finschii
CCCCCCCCCCCCCCCCCCCCCCCCCCCCCCCCCCCCCCCCCCCCGCGCTCGCTCCGCTGCCCCGCGCCGCTCCTGCCCGCAGCGGGGGGGTGTGTGTGTGTGCGTTTTGGGGTGGTTTTGTACTTTTTTGGGGGCGGGCGGGAGGAGGAGGGGTAAGAGGAGGAAGGGGGGTCAGGCTGCCGCCGCGCCGACGGCCCCGCTCCCATGACGATGCTGCTGGACGGAGGGCCGCAGTTCCCGGCGCTGGGGGTGGGCGGCTTTGCGGCGCCCCGCCACCACGAGATGCCGGGCCGCGACGCCGCCGCCGCCGCCGGCATGGGGCTGGGCCCCTTCGGGGACTCCTCTCACGCTGCTGCCTTCAAGCTGAACGCGGCCCCTCACGACCTCGCCGCCGGGCAGAGCTCGGCGTTCACGCCGCAAGCGCCGGGCTACGCCAGCGCCTTGGGCCACCACCACCATCACCACCACCACGCCGGCCAGGTGCCCTCCTACGGCGGGGCCGCCGCCTTCAACTCCACCCGCGACTTTCTGTTCCGCAACCGCGGCTCCGGTATCGCGGACGCCGCCACCGGCACGGCTCAACACGGGCTCTTCGGCGGCTCCCCCGGCGGTTTGCACGGCCCCGGCGGCATCCCGGACACCCCGGGCTACCTGCTGTTCCCGGGGCTCCATGAGCAGAGCCCGAGCCACACGTCCCCCAGCGGGCATGTGGACAACGGGCAGATGCACCTCGGGCTGCGCGGGGACCTCTTCGGGCGACCGGACCCGTACCGGGCAGTCTCTAGCCCCCGAACGGACCCTTACGCCGGCGCCCAGTTCCACAACTACAACCACATGAACATGAATATGGGCATGAACGTGGCGGCCCACCACCATCACCACCACCACCACGGCCCCGGAGCTTTCTTTCGGTACATGCGCCAACCCATCAAGCAAGAATTGTCCTGCAAGTGGCTCGACGAGAGCCAGCTCAGCCGGCCCAAGAAGAGCTGCGACAGGACTTTCAGCACCATGCACGAACTGGTGACCCATGTCACCATGGAGCACGTCGGGGGGCCGGAACAGAACAACCACATCTGCTACTGGGACGAGTGTCCGCGGGAAGGCAAGTCCTTCAAGGCGAAATACAAACTGGTGAACCACATTCGGGTGCACACGGGGGAGAAGCCCTTCCCCTGTCCCTTCCCAGGATGCGGCAAGATCTTTGCCCGCTCCGAGAACCTCAAGATTCACAAGAGGACGCACACAGGTAAGGCCCGTGAACCCCGTGTGTGTCCCTCCCGAGTCCCCTCGGGGCTCGGCTGGTGCTGCGCGGATGGACCGGCTGCTGCCGGAGCGGGGGGTGCGCGGCGCTGAGAAGGGAACCGTAGAAACGCTTAAAGCGACCGCATTTTCGGTGCTTTCCCCTCCTTGTTATTTTACGGTTTAGGCCCCATTGGCGTCTCTCCGAATTAAATCAGCGAGACTTTTGTCAAAGTGGTTTTATTTTCTGCCCCGTCTTCCCTTCAGCCTTCTGAACGGGTGAAGGGGAGAGAAGGGGAAGGCAGGAAGCAAACGTATTTAGGCTGTATCCTCAAATACATCTTGTAACGGTATCGGAGCTGCTGAATTTACCCCGGGTCTTCTCCCTCCCTGGGCTCACCCATCCTCTGTCCCCAGTGCGGGCCTGTTGGGAGGTGAATTTAAAGTAATAAAGGCTGACCCGAATTTCTCCGACACATAACAAACCCCGCTGTCCGTTCTCATCTTCTTCATCTGCCGTGGTGCTTGTGTATCCCCAAGGTGGGGCGAGCAGGGCAGAGGCTCTCCTGGGAGGATGCAAGCGGGCATGGAGAGGGGAACATCCCTCCTTCACCCTCTCTGAATTTCGCAGGTGAGAAGCCCTTCAAGTGCGAGTTTGAGGGCTGCGACAGGCGCTTCGCCAACAGCAGCGACAGGAAGAAACACATGCACGTCCACACCTCGGACAAGCCCTACATCTGCAAGGTGTGCGACAAATCCTACACCCACCCCAGCTCACTTAGGAAACACATGAAGGTAATCACCCCTGCGCTCCAGCCCTTTCCTCCCTGAGCAGAGGTGCTCGGTCGCTGGCGTGCTCAGGGCCGGTGCCTGCCGCAGCGCTCCGTGCTCCCAATGGAGCACGGCCTGAGCCATTCCCGGTGTTTAGGCCGAAGCTGGAGCACAGCTCAGGGAAATGGCGTAGTTTCTTTTTGTGCTCCCACTGGTGCCCAGTTTACAGAGTGTGGCTGGGTGCTGCAAGACTCTCTGTAAGTGCAGTCTCCCAACACCGGGATGCTGCAGCCCCTCATACTGGGATGCTGCAGCAAAGTGGCCAGGAGCTAAGGCAGGCATTAGCCCCGCTGCTCAGGGTGGCCAGCAAGGCATGAACTACCTATGGGAACCAAGCCGCTGGACCCCAGTGTCCCTCTTGCATGGGGGAGCATCCCAACCCAGCTCAGCGGGATGGTGGGGACCGCGAGCTCGCTCCCATCTTTGCCTTTTGGTTTTAGGTGCACGAATCCCAGGGGTCGGACTCTTCCCCTGCAGCCAGTTCGGGCTACGAGTCCTCCACTCCCCCCGCGGTGGGCTCTGCCGGCGGCAAGGACTCCACTAAAACGCCGCCGGCCGCCCTTCAGAGTAACCCCGGCCACAACCCTGGACTGCCCCCCAATTTTAACGAGTGGTACGTGTGAAGGCAGCTGCTGCCCGGCCGCAGACTGGACCAAACGCGTTGGGAGCGAGGGGAAAACAACAATCCAGGACAAAACCAAGCCAACTGCAGCTCGCTCCCACGGAAATGGAGTTTCCACACCGATGACCGCATAGGGCTACACCTAGTTAATGCCAGGAGCCGGAGGGGGGGGGGGCTTTTATTATTATGTTATAATTATTCCTATTTTTTGCAAGCCCAGACGCTGGACTAGCCATGTCCTTTTCTCAGGATTAGATTTCTCTTTTTTCCCCCTCTTTTTTGTTGTCATTTTTTGCAGTTGTCTGATATTTCCCCCCCGCCTCCTTTCCCAAATCCCTCTTCCTCCGATTCCCTACTTCGTTTTCTTTCTTTTTTTTTTTTTCTTTCCCTTCTCCATTTGTTTTGGTTTTTCCTTCTTTCGGTGGGATGTTGACATGAGGATGAAAATTCTCCTTCGCCTTAGTGGTGATTGTTGAAACTTACAGTCTTAAACCGTGCCAAAGTCCTGTTATGTCTTGAACTTTCCTCTCCAGCTCTCCTGCTGCTTCTTTCTCTGCTCTCCTCCTCTTTCTCTCCTTCTCTCTCTCTCTCCAAGCATTACACTTGTGAATGTATTCTCGTCTGATGGGGTCGGTCAGTATTTTTCAGGATGAGGATGTGGTGTTTATTCTACCCAGATTGTGACGTTTAGTATTAAACAGTTGCCTTTTTGTATGAACTTTTTTTATGTAAATACATACCCATGATGCCATATTTATCGTTCGTAATTTAATTATTGATACAAAAGTGCCGGGAACTGAACAATATTTATGGGGGAAGTAAAAAAAAAAAAAAAAGAAAAAAAATTGTTTTCTAACAAAAAAAAAATTTTACAAACAGGAAAAAAAAAAAAAAAAGAAGGAAAAAAAATAATTCCACCTCTGTACAGCTTTTGGTTATAACTGCTTTAGCATTAAAAGTTTATTGTTTTGGAAAGAGCCGTTTCTGACCTCCTCCGGGGGCCGTCGCGGGGCCGGTTGGGCGCTGCCGCCGGGGCCGGGCCGTTGTTTCAGCGCTGGCCACGCCGGGGGAAGCCGCCTCCTTGCCGCCGCTTCTTCTTCTTGTTCTTCTTCTTCTCCTCCTGTCCCTTTGTCCCTGCCCAAGCGCTTCGCTCCCGCCACCTTCCCTGAGCGGACCGAGCCCGGGGAGAGAGGCAACGGGGAAGCCTCGACGGGGAGACCCCAACGGTGAGTACCGGGCGTGCGGGATCGGCCCCGGGGTGCTCTTTGTGGGGGGACTCCGGGACGGCTTCGCGGCGCGTTGGGCTTTCTCCGTTATCGTCAGGTTTTGTTTTGGGTTTGGTCGGGGCTTTTTTTGTTCTTTATTTCCAGGATGCGGACAAACCTCGAGAGTGGAAAAGAGGCACCGCTCCTGAGAAACACCTCCGGAAGCCCCAAGCAGCCAGAACGACGGTGAAACTCCCCCCCTTCCGCCTCAGACCTCCGGCCCCGGAGGGGATGCAGACGGGGCTCCTGCCCCGCGGACCGCGGCCGCGTCTTGAGCCTGGACCCGGGGAAGAGGCAGGACCCGCACCTCGGGCTCCGCTCCTCCTCTGACCGGGAAAGACCCCAGACGGCCCCGTCTTGAACTTGACTTTTGGGGCACTGCGGGAGGATGGGGCGGCCCATCTCGGGTGAGCAGCCCCTGCAACCTTTGCATGCTTTAATAACTGGGTTCGTACAATTGTACCCTTTCCTACCTCCGAAACAAGCAACCAACAACGAGTTTTCGGGCAGAAAAACCGGGAAAAGTGGGTCGCAGCCTCTAGAAAAAAATACATTAATATATATTTGAGCAAGCTGCTCTAGTGGAAGGTGTCCCTGCCCGTGGCACGGGTTTAGGACTGGACGAGCTTTAAGGCCCTTCCAACCAAAACCATTCTGTAATTCTGTATTATACACCCCAATCCCAGAGCGTGTTTTTCGTTCCTCATTACCCAGCCTGGCCTCTTAAACCTGTGCCCCCCGAGGCGCCCCTGCAGACACGGATCTCCGCTGCTTTCCTGCTGGGAAGTCTCTCTCGCTGTGCACAGAGCCGAGCCCCGGGGTTGGACGCGGAGCGTTACCAGGCCGGGCCCTTTCCGATGGGGCGAATGGGGCCGCTCCGCACCCGCGGCGGAGATAAGAGGAGCGGAGCCACCCGGAGCCGTCGGGTTTTCCTCGGACACCCACCCTGGGTCGTGTCTGCATCGCTCCGGACCGGAACAGGCTTGAAATGTGCCGGTAGGTTCGGTTTCGTTACTGCTTTGCTCGGAAAGAGGGGGATGCGATGGCGGGGGGCGGCGGGGAGGAATCTGCTGCTGCCAGTCCCTGAAACGCCATTCCAGAGCTGGAGGCTCTGCTGTGGCAGGAGATGCCTGGCAGGGAGACCCAGGTCCTGGGTGCATCCGAAGGATGCAGCATCCCCTGACCTCAGAAGAGCAAGGCCGTGGATGCACATCCCGGCCCCGCTGTGTCTGGTTCCCGGGACCCCCGGGCCGTGCCGGTGTTCCTGCCCTCCCGCCTGCTTCCTTGGGCTGGCAATGCAGCCCCGGCCATTTTTACAGCTAGGAGTTTAAACCGGCATCCTGACCATTTGGCTTTCCCTGGTAGCCAGGCAGTACCCTAGCCGGGGGCCTTCCCAAACAGTGTGGGAAAGGGGGGGCAAACTGCTGTGTGCACCCCACTGGGTTCAGGGACTCCACTTTCCAACTCCCTGCTCCAAAAAACAAACCAAGTGGGGCATGGATGGGGCAGAGTGTGTGCCTTGGGATGGGAGAATGGGTGCAGAAAGGGCTGTGAAATGCTGTCAAAGCAGGGGCTCAGCACCAGTGGCCGTGAGGTGAGGCAGAGAGGCCGTGCCCCCTAAGCAATGCACACTGCCCTGTGGGTGCTTCTGTCCCTACAGTGCCCCTTCCCCACTGCTACTGCTGCCCCCCGACCTCAGGGGGTGGCCAAGGAGGAGCTGTGGCACCCTGCAGCTATCCTGGGCAAGTAAGAAGGGGTTTTCTGTAGAAAGAAGCATCTGTTGCCCATTGCAGGATGATCCTAAAGTGGGAAAAATCCCTTTTCCCAGCATTCTTAGGCTGGTTTTGTGAGTCAGGGTCAGACAGCTCCTGATGTTCAATGCCAGGGCCTGGCAGCAGGGACCTGAGACCGTCCCCTGTGCTCACAGCTCGGGTGGAAGCGTGACTGACAGTGCTGACCAGGGCAGGACAGAGCAGACAGAGCAGGTGCCATGTTAGCTCAGCTTTTCTTGTGTCGTCAGTAACGGGTCTCATGTCCCAGCCTACAAGAGTCCCAGGGCTGTTCCCAACAAGGGACCGTGTTCTGCTGTCTTCTCCCAAGCCTGGCAGCCCCCTTGGAGCTGCTGTGCTCGCTTGTGTAAGCGGAATTAGGTGGATTTGTCCCCAGATAAACACAGCTCGGGATGGTTTCCTAAAAGGGGTAATGTTGATTCATTGTGCTATAAAGAATCTAAGCAGAGGCAGGCGATGAGCTGGAGCCATTCCTCCTCTACCACAATGAGGCATGAGTATTTTGATGCATTTGGAGTCACTGTGTTTTGTATCGGTCTGGGTGTCTGCTGTAACCCTCTGTGAATAATATTAGTGGGTTTTAAGCTCTGTACATGCTATTAGCAGCCAGTGCTTGCTCACAGTGTGAAGGCAGCGTCCTGAAGGTTGCGTTCAAGTGTCTCAGTCCTACGGCACCAGGAATTAAGTTCCATAGGAACTCTGCCGGCTGTAACGCTCCAAAGCAATGGGTAGGGTATAGCATGGTGTGCTTGCAGTTCTGGTTCAGTAATATAATGGTGCCGAATTAAAAGCACCAAGCACTGATGCTTTTAGCTGAGCCTAACTTTCACGGCTGTTTGAGAAACCATCCCTGTTATTTATGCTGTTAGGAGAAGCACACTGTATGGAAAATCTCACTGCAGAGAGGCAGCCCTATTTTGGAGAGGTAAAACTCCAGAGAAAGCATTGAATATCTGATGTTATTATGGATTGTGCTGAAGGAAACTGTGTCGTGCTGACTAATCTGTACATCCCCTGAGCTAAGACATTTTGCTCACCTCACTATGCTGTTTGTATGGGTTTAAAAGATGATTTATGTCTCGCGAGTGCCTGCTCACCTGAACATAACTGCAGGCAGTAAAATTGCTTGTGTAAGGGCTCACGCTGCTGAGTGAGGGTGGCAAAGCAAGGACCTGGCCTGCTGCCGTGATGGGAGATGGTTTAGGGTGGTTTTTGTGGGTATCTGTTCTGTGCTAGAGGGAAAAACCCTTTGCAGAAACCAGGGAGGCGTTGTCTAAGGAGGCACAGATATACTTTAATAGAAGATGCTGATTTTTATTCTCAGTGAATCAGGTTATGTGCTGCTTAGGCTTTCTTTCAGCTGATGCTTCGGGTGTGTTTCTCCATTTCAAATGTTTGTGTGAAAAGAGACTTTGACAGAAAAAGGAGGAAAAAAAAAAGAATTTAGCTGAATGAATTTGTTTTGGCAACTTGTTCAATAGTGGCAGCTTTGAAACTGCCTTTGAATGGGTGAGATGTGAAGTTCCTTTCGAGGGAGACCCAGCCTGCATGTTGGGGATTCGTTCTTGTGTATGCAGGGCAAGGCAGCCCCTGGCCTGGGACAGTGGGAAACTCGGAGAGGGGGAAAGCCACTGCCTGGAATGGGACTGGGGAAGCTGGACAGGCTTAATGGCTGAGGAGCATAAAGGATAAGTGCAGAACAGGGCTATTCCCGTGGTTTGTCCTTTTTCAGAGCATCGTATAATCCCAGTTTGGGCCTGCGATAGCCCCATGCATACAACATGGATCTTAGGCAGGGATTTCGGGCACTTGGTGCAGCAGAGCAAGGGGCTGGGTAGAGATCCCAAAGCTATTGAGGAGCTTGTGCCCTTCTTGGCTTCCAGCATCACTGTGCTCAGGCAGAAAGTAGTCTGTGGGCAGGAAAAAGGTGGAACAGCGGCAGGGTCGGTTTGGTATGAGGGGAAAAACGTGTGTTTTGCTCTGCACTGGGGCAGGTGCAGGGTTGTTATTGCTCTCCTGCTTCGGAGGGAGCAGAGTGGGGTTTGGAGCAGGAATGAGCGGTTGTGCTTTATTCACAGGCCATGTGCTTTATTCACAGGCCAGGACACGGCCTTTAGCTGGCAGGGTCACAGCAGGGA
Source organism: Micropsitta finschii (assembly GCA_034783455.1). NCBI lineage: Eukaryota > Metazoa > Chordata > Aves > Psittaciformes > Psittacidae > Micropsitta > Micropsitta finschii. Next base: position 7,889 of record JAVHNF010062893.1, read on the forward strand.
GGAAACAGTCAGGCTTTTAGCTATGGGCTTGCTGCATTTGTGTGCCACCGAGGATATCCACTTGGGAAAATAGAGCTACAGCCAGAAAGGCTCAAGAGGTGGTGCATTGGCACATACATTTGCTTTAAATAAAATTACCTACTTATTTATCTCTTTAAATCCCCCCTCTCCCCCCCGGAGTTTCACTAAGACATTATTACAGTGCAAAACCTTGTGTTGCTTTATTTATTTCTAATTTTAAGTATTTTTTACCTCTTTCCGTGGGTTACCCAGCTTAATTCTGTTACTGGTTTGGGCAAGATGATGATGTTGTTCTTTTTGTTTGCCTTTTTCTAGTATTCATTTGCTTTGTGCTTGTTTTCTTACCTGTGTTAGTAAAACACAGTTGAATTTAAGGTTTGCACCACTTCACTGTGTTCTTACTGTCAGAAAGGCAATTTTTATTCTGTTTGCATTTAGCACCCTATTAACCCATGGACTTGAGTTTCTCAGTTACTATTGATACCCCCAGAGAAAAGTGTTGAGATTGGTGAGAAGAACTCAATCTATAGGAAAAATTCTGATTTTGGACTCAAATCCTATCTTTAATTAAGAGAAAAATCTCTGTGCAGCAGTCGACGTGGCTAAAGTTCCTCCGAGGGAAGTCTGCAAGGGCTGGACTCCGGCTGCTCACTGCTGTGAGGGCTGAGGAAGGCAAATGTTCCCCCAAATGCTGATTTTCTTTTTCCCCCCATAATATTTATCAATTTTCCCATCGTATCTATTTTTACTAGAAAGAAAATGTTGCAGGAACTTGCTGTCAATCTTTAAAGTATTTAAGATCATGTTCCAGGCACCCCCAAAACTTGCTCAGTTTGGCAAGATTCAGAAAGAAAAAAGGAAATGGATGAATATTTTTTTCCCCCTTTTTCTCTTATATTTTTGTCAGTGCTGTGACCCTCGGAGGCCAGTTTCTAGTTTGCCTTTTCTTCTTGGTGACAGACCATATACCTGTGGTTTAGAGTGGAGCTTGAGTTCAAGTTTTCAAGTAATAACTCAATTCTGTGGATTGACTTACATTTTAAAGAGTGATGCTATTGATAATACTGTAAGAATTTGCAATGCTGCAGCAGAAAAGCATGGGTTTAATTTTTAACCATGGCCTGCAGAAGCACTTTAAAATAATGCAGTGAAAGGGCAGTGATTTACTTCGAGGGCTTTGCACCACCCTGTTTTGAAGCCTCAATACCGACGTGACGTTGCAAATCTGCTCCTTTCCTTTCTGTTTCCTTTTCGCTCTTTGCTGATGTGGAGGGAGACTGCAGGCAAAGGAGCTGGAACTGTGCCTTGAAGTTACCCCCCCATACCTTCAGGAGGACGCTGGGCTGAGATTGAAATACAAATGCTCTGTTGGGGCTTGCTTTATGTTGTTGAGGACTTGATTTTCGAGGAGTTGCCCGACCCTTTCAAAAATCTCAGGTTAGAGATATCTTTTATCTTTTAATAGGAAAATAAAACTAAAAAACAAAGGCCTGCATTAAGTAATATCCATTAATTCTTTCTTGAAATTACAGGCTTACATGGGACATATTAAGAATTATAATTTGATAAAGAACTTACTGGTTCCCCGTGCTTGAGCTCTATGAGCCTTGCCTTGCAGCCGTGCATTCTCAGTAGGCTTAATACACCAGAGCGGCCCATGTAAGCTGTATCGAGGTGTCTGTAATCAGAAGAGAGAGAAGAATACAGTGGGCTCATATCTGGGCCTGCAAAATCGAATAGTCCCAAATTCAGGCTGTGGCCACTTACTCAGCTTTTAGGAAATTTATAACCCATACTCGAGCAGCCGCAGTGTTAAAGCAAAATTCTTTGTTGTCATTGAATTTTAATCCAAGCTAGGGGAAAGGGGGAAAAAGAAGTATTCTAGAGAGAACAATAATAAGCATCTTAGTTTTATCACACTTGTATTTCTAGCTTTCATTGTTTTGCCGTAGGATAAGAAATAGTTTCCTTCCAGACTGACAATAAATCACAGCGAAGGAATTAAGCCAGCATAAATGCCCCCTACAAAGTTTCAAATCACATCTGCATCAGCGCAGCATTAATACCCTGAAAAATATGTTTTCTTCTTGTCAGTAATTTTCTGTTCTTAATCTTGGACAGTCTTTTACATAAAAGCTAGTGGCGAGTAAATCGCGCCCGGCGGCGAAGCTGACGCAAAGAAGGGGCATCGGAGAAATACTGCGTTTCATAACCACAATCACTGGAGCATTAGGAGAGCAAACATGTGGTTTTATGAACATAGTTATAAATATTTAAACATGCAAAATGAAAATGTTGCTAAATGTCTGGTTTCCATTATCTTTCGATGAACGTTTTCATTCTTGGAAGCCTTGCTTAGCTGTCTGCAGGGAAGGATCACCGCCCCCTTCCCCAGCATGAATGATGCGTAATGCGAAAACGTGTTAAAATGCACAGTTGTTTGTAATGTCTTCTACCAACGTGGAAGACATTCTACCAAATTTGGTATTCTACTGACTCACAAAGTATTCTTGCCCAACAAACAGGCCAACCACCCTGCTTCTGTCAGCAGCTTGCTTTGCTAGACGCTATGAGGGATCTAAGGATGGTGTGGAAAACAGAAGATGTCACTCAGTGAGCTTGGAGTCGTGTCTTGCCACCCTTCCTCAAGCAAAATCCCTACAGAAGTCAATGCAAGATGTGGCTGCTGATTTTATCAGTGCTAACGTGTTAGTTTGAAGCGTCAACAAGTGTCGGAGCGTTCTGTTTGCCTCCGTGGAAGGGTTGGGAGGCTGCGGTAAGGAGTTTTGGGGTGGGAAACCTGGGTTCTGCTCTTTAGCCGGGCTCTCGTGGTGCATTTAGGGCTGTGCCTTTAAACCAGGATGGTAGCAGGCAACGACGGGTACAGGTTGTGCAATTTCACTTGCGTGAGTGGAGGGCTTTGGGAAGGCAGAGGCCATGCTGTGCATCACTGTTCATAATAAGGCAGGTGTCTGATTCCTGGGATCCAGCGGAGTCAGCCGCCTCTCTTGGCTTCGGTTCTCCCCCATCAGTGCATCCCCACAAGGCTCCGACTGTGCCGCGTATGTCATGGGAGAGAGAGATGCCAAATGATTTATTTCTTTATTTTAATACACCAGGAAACCCATTTTAGATGTAGTCACACATTGAATCCTGACTGCTGTGAGGCTGTGCTGCGCTCGGCATCCCGCGCTGGCACATCGGCACGCACGCGCCTCCTGTTTACTATTCCTCCTGCAGTTGCTTCCCACCAATAAATCTGCACTTGCTGTAGCCAGGATGGAAATCTTTAAGACAAAGGACGAACGAGAAGGGGTTTTATTATTGCTGTGATAGAGTAGAAAAGCCCCAAGCTGGGGGCTAGTGAATGCATGAATGCTGACCCCCTTTTCTTGGTGCTGTCTGCCACTATAGCACTGTATCAGAGGCTGTAAAAGGGCTCCCAAGGCTGGTATTGCTCCATTTTGATCCTTGCTCCTGCGACTGCAGCAAATCCCAAAGAAAAGGTGGCGGAGAAGTGAACTTGGAGAAGAGTGTGGAAGGGCAGGCTGCTGGGTAAAGCAGGCGATGCCTGGGGGGGCAGCACAAAAACGTGGGAATGAGGAAAGGAGGAACAAAAGAGATGTGGGTTGGCGAAGGAGGAATAGGGGAGTGAAAGGCGGCTGGGCTGGTGCAGCAGCGAGGAGCTGCTCCTTGTCCCTGTGTGTGAATACATCCAGCTGAGCCTTTCCCATTGGCAGGCTGTTCAGGCAGAGCCCCCCCACAACAGTGTGTGAGTCTCCGGAGACGTGTACAGGATTTGCCCTGTGGGAAGCAGTGTGTGGTGCTCAGGGTGAGGGACCCTTCATGCTACCCAAGTTTTGGTTCCTGTGATGAAGCTGTGAGTGGCATTGGCGGCACCGGTCCCGTGCCTGAACTTTGGGATGTGGCTGGTGATGGAGCCCCTTGGCAATCCAGACCTGAGCTTCGAGGGGAAAGGAGAGGGCTGGCTTCCTGCAGGCAGCTTTGTGCCCACTGGGCTCGGGACCAGAGGGATCCTCAGGGAGCTGTTGTTGCCCTCCTACTCTCCTCCATTCCTGGAGGGATTTGGGCTGGTTTCTCAGCAGCAGGCACGATGGTGCTGCTCTGTATTCACTTACGTCAATGCAGACCTTTCCACGGACTCCAGTCTGGGTTGGATCAAGCCTTGCATGATTGCAGCCCTTGCGCATTTCAAAACTGTGTTAATCTATATCTGGATCCCAATGGGGGCACTCGGGATGAGCCGAGCTCAAACAATCCTTGGCAGGAGGGACGGACTGAGTTGGCAAGGATTTTTGTCCCATTATTGGTTACTTGGAGGAAGGAATGTATGCACCATTTTAATATATGACAACTTGAGGTCTGTCATCTTCTGTGTATTAGAAAAGCCTCGTTTTTAACACATCCCAGAGCCTTTGCAGCTGGATTGAGGCTGCACGCCGGGCGTGGGCAGAGGCATGGGGCCTTCTCTCCATCTTGTTAGGCTCTGAAAGTCTTCTCCCACTGTTGGGAGATCCCCATGCTGCCCACCTCTCCCTCCTGCCTGCCTCCTTTGGCAGGGGAGATGGAAATACCAGGGCAGAATAAAGCAGTAGCAGTGCAGCCCGTAGAGCAAACCACGCTGAAAGCTCTTCCCAACTGGAGGAATCTGTCTGCGTGTTCCCAACGAGTTTAGCCAGGGCGTTTATTTAGCTCAGAAGAGACTTGCCTTTCTGCAGTAAAATCCTCAAAACGTGTCCCAAAGGCCTCGAAGCAGATTTTGCCTTCTCTCAAGCCAGTTTGCTGTGAAAAATCCAGATGGGTACCTCAGCTGAAAACTGGCTTGTATCGAGTCACCTTTTTTGCTTTCTCACTCTGGGTTTTCAAAGTATAGAAATTCGTCCTCGTAAGGACATTTCAACAAGATTATTTAGGCTTGTTGTATCAAGCCCAAGAAATTCTGTCCAGGTGACTTAGAAATGGTGAGGAAGGATGGAGGATATTTGGGTTGGGTTGGTTTTGGAAAGGGGGGAGGTTTTAAAACCAAGCATTGTTTGTGTTTTTACACCTTTAGTCCTTAGCAAAGTGTTCCCTTCAGCAACATCCCCATGAAGAGAAAGCTGAAATCATCAGCAGGAGGAATAGGTGTCAGCTTAGACAGATGACTGTGTTTCTGGGTAATTGAATGCCATTTTAATATCTTGCTTTTAATGCAGCTCAGAGAAGGGTTTGATGGACAAGGCGCTGATGCTCGTGAGCCGGAGTTCAGTTGTTAGGGTTGTGTCAGATATTGCTTTTCACAGACAACTGTAGTTGGAGCATCAGCTCCCATTAAGTGTATTAGGGCCTCTGAGGTTTAGGGCTAGCACGCACCGTATTTTGTAGCCTTTGGTTTGCTTCTGTGCTGACAAACCCAGAAGGTCTTTGGTTAACTTCTGACCACTGACATATTAAATGAAGATGAGCGTTTGAGCAACATCAGTGATTTCAATTGACTCATCAATTGCTGTTGCATAGCGGTCCTCATGTTTCACTTTGGTAACAAGCTGATCTGCCACATCTGATGCTAGCAATTCAGTCCTTCAAACAAATGACATGTTTGATAAAGAAATCTTTTAAAATTCATTATGCACTTTGGCTTTTGTCTTTCCTTTTAATACAGCATCTGTTGCAGCCGGGATACATTCCTTGATCGTTCCTGAGTCTGCAATTATTTCCCTGCCTGCCCAGTGTCCCGGAGATGTGAAACGAAGCTGCCGAGCCCTGAAACTCCACACAGACATTCAATTTAATCTCTTGGAACAGACTGCATTAAAGTCGTGTCATCAGTGCGCACTTGTGATGAAAAGGCGACATGAAGAAAGATACTGAACTGAAAGGCTCTGCTTTGCTTTTCTGGGAAGAAAATAGGATATCTGTCCCTTCATTTGTTTCATGGATTCCTTGCATTTAAATTCAGCAGAAGGCTTCAGATGTCTAAACTTTATCCTGAGAGGTTTTTGTCAGTGCTGGAAAGGAATACAGTTAAGTGTTCCAGGGGGAGTCTCATAGAAAAAGCTATGTGCAGTGTTAATGAGTTGGGATGGGGTCATTCATTTTTCATATAGAGCCAGAAACAAATACAGGACACGAGGAGAAATGATCTGCAGGGATCCACTGATCTGTGGTATGGGCTGACCCTGAACTTCCACAGCCCTTCCGAAGACTGGCAGAAGGATCCACGGGGGCTTTCAGTTTAAAGTGCTCCCATGTGCTTCAATCCTGCTCCATGCCAGGGCTCCATGGATAGCTGGTGCTGGAAGAAATGACAAACATCTTGGGTGCCACAAGAGATTGTATCAGCGTTACTGCTCCTCACTCTGGTTACTGAAAGTGCATCAAGCAGCTCAATGGGTCAGACTGCTAAATTTGTAGACACGGAGTGTCAGGAAGCCTTTTTGTCATCTTAGTACCGTTTAGTAGATTTGTCCTCAAGTTCAAAGCAATCCTGGCCTCAGACTTGTGATATTTGCTGCCCTTTCCCCTTTCTGTTGGCTCAGACCTCTTCCCTTTGAGGTCAACATCAAAATAAAGATGTATGTTTCCTCAGCCTGGCCATGGCTCTGACTCTTTAGATCAGCAATCCTATAGTCCATATGTCTTCCCATCTGTCAACTGGCATTTGAAGCCAGCTTGCTCCTCTATTCTTTCAGACAAGTGTGAGAATCAGGAGTTTCTTTAATGACGGTTCCAGGCCTTAAAGCCTTTGCTAAGATACTACCTATTAAGATCCCTTGATGGCACCTTGAATAGAGATCAAAAGCAACCGAGTTCACTCCACAAATCCAAAGCCGTCAGTCAGTTTAGGGCATTCAGAGAGAGGTGGGGAGGGCACCGCACTCCCGCAGTCAGGAGACAGGCATGGGAAGCCCGAGCCCTGGTGTCGGATGTGATGTGAGCCAGCAAGCAAGAGCTCAGTGAAATACCTCCTGCGGTGGCTGAGGCTCCTTGTCAGTGCCAAGCAGGGCTTGGGGCTTTGCTTGCCCTATGTGATGGTGGCAGCCTTTAGGATCTGAGCTGCGCCTGGCTTTTTGGTGCTGCATCAGTACCTGTGTCCCTGCTGCTTTGACTGGGAGATGATTCTGAATCCTCTGGTAAACAGACATCCCAGAGTACAAAACCCTCTTCTCGTTAATAATTATTACCAGGCAAGAATTTGTCTCTTGCACTTCGGAGAGCCGCTAATAATGGGAATCTGTGTCCTGCTTCACTGCTGGGATTGCATGAAAGGCAGTATGGAGAGATGCTGCCTGCGTGGTGGTATCACAGCAAAACGACACCTCTTTCTGAGGACACAGTTTGACTTTCAAGCTTCCCTATTTTAAATGCTTGTCAGGAGATGCTGCCAAAACCCTTGGAATATTTGGGGGGAAGCGTTTGCTTCAGTGGTGCATTTCCTCAGGTGACTGTGGTAGAAGAACTAGTGGGAATTTTTGGCCCTTGATTCAAACCTGAAACCCAAGGGCTGTTGGCTGTGGGAGCCTGAAACTGCAGGGTGCCCACAGCAGAAAGGGTGGCAGAGAGCATTCCCCAGGGAGCCTCCAGCCCATACTAACCAGTACTGCTGTTTATGGGACCCAAATGTCTTGAGAAGAGCTGAAAAGCCCCAGAACGTGGCTGAGTGCCAGGCGACGGTGTCACACCACTGACCATCTAGTAAAACTTGACTCACTGGAGTCACGGGCACCATATGTCCTTAGATCTGTGTTAACAGAAACCTGTTAAAGTGGGAGCATGAACCTGATGTCCAGATGCAGGCTTTGTTTGTCTCTGACTTCAGCCGTAATGTCACTTCTGCTCCCTGAGGTAAAAGCTCTGGAGCTTCGGAATCAGGTGCTTAGTCAAAATTTGGGGTGTTCAGATTGTGTGCTTGTAAGAGAGAAAACAGAAATAACTCGATGTGATTCTACATCTTCACCAAAGAGATTCATCAGCTCCTGGATGCTGCACTAAGCAAAACATCAAGAGTCAGTTTTGGTTCCCTCTCCAAGTGTCTTTCAGCCATCCCGTGCCTCAGAGCAACCTTTATCTGACAGTCATTGGGTTTATTTAAATGGCTTTGGCTCTCTGCTCTTATTCTGTGCCTGTATTCCTGGTCACCCACTGTTTTTCTTTTACAACCTTCACTCAGTCTATTCTGTCCCTCTTTTTTGCTCGATGATCCTCAGCCAAGTTTGTATTCGTTACAGTCATTTTTAGTGTGAATCCATATCTGCCTTTTTATGGGGTAGTGGTGGTGGTGACGTGTACTTGTGGTTGAAGGAGAAGCTGCTATTGAGTTGGACAAAATAGGATGAATGCTGTATAAAAGCCTTCAGAGAGCTGTGAAATCTCCATCCTCTCTTCCTTGTTCTCCTGGGAGCACTTGCACAAAGAGTATTTTTAATGTGAAGCAAAAAGGATTCTGGAGAATACTCATTAACATTTTGTTTCTGCAGATACATACATGATTATCACAAGGCTGCAAGGGACACATATTCAGTGAAGCTCTTAGATGTATGCTTAGTTTTATGTATATGCTTAAATCTTCCAGAATGGATGTATTAACCGAGACAAAACCAGGTGTTTGATGGAGCTTATTTGTACCACTCGGGTATGATGCAGTGTGCTGTGATATAGGTCCCCAAACTCACAGCATAATAGTGCTCTGTGCACAATGAACCCTCTCAGATGACTGTTGCAAGGGACCGGCTGAATTACACACCTACAAACCATTTGTATCATAACTGTGATCAACAAACCATTAGAGCAGGATTTAACCAGAGGTTACAAAGGGAAACAACACCCAAGCCACTATAGCTTGTTTTCATCATGCACTTTTGAGTGTGAGCCCAGGTGATACCAGCCAAAGGTATCGCTTCTCCATTGCCCCTTTGGAAGCTCCAGTCCCATGGGTGCAGATCTGGTACGGCTTGCAGTTGGATATATCCCTCAGAGCATATGCAGCCCCATTTCCTGCTGCCTGTTCTGAGCTGGATAAAGCCAGGACAACCTTGGTCAGGAAGAGTTAACTCTTAGCTAGTTATCTTGTTTAAGGGACAGGAGAAAGCGTGTCTTGTCTGGGCCTCTTCCTGCAGACTGATGTGTTCATCTGTTGCTCTGAATGCCCCGTGGAAGGTGGAGTGCTGTGTCTGTGCTTGGCTGTGTCACTGGATACTGCCCTAGGTTCATTTAGGAGTAAAGATATCCCATTTGCACTAAAGAAGAACTTGTTTTGGGGGTCATACTACATGGCAAAAGAATCAGATATGACAGAAGGGTCATTTCCAGGCTTTGCTGGTGTTCTCAAGTCTTGTCACAGTGGGAACCATCTGCCCATTTTTCACGAGGTCCCCATTCTTCTGATGGTTGTTATCCACTTTCTTTGCTGCTCTTTCCATATGAAACCTTGGGTTCCTTTTAGCAGCTATTTTGGGTGGAATAACAAGGTCTAACAGTTGGAAACAAAACAAAGGCTGTATGGTGCTAGCTATTTCTTTTATGACTATCCAGAAATGCTCTGAATATGCCTGGGTTTTGTATGGCTGAGTGTCAGTTGGGCTCCCTTGAGGGATACTGAAGCTATCACACAATGTCACTGGGGACTGGAGTTACTGTCACCATGCAATGGATGGTTTGCTTGTAAGTTCATTACTGTAATGCCTCTAAATATTACTGGAACCTCAGGGTGTGATCCCATGTGGGCTTAGAAGCCCAGGCTTGTCTCCTGGGAAGAGGAAGCTCCAGGTTCCGGTTCTTAATTGCAGGAGTTTCTGTTCTACATACAGAGTTGAGGAGCAGGCTGAAGGACATCCATGACTACAATGTCAAGGTGCTGCAACCCAATGAGCTCATCAGGGTGGTGATTTGGTGCTGGTTCTGTACCCCAGGGCAGGAAGACAACAGAGACAGGCTTCAACTGCTTGGACACAGATAGTAATCTAAGCAGTCTTCTTGTCCCTGGAGGGCAGGGTGGACAGCTTCAGAATATGACAACTACTTAGGAATAGGCACTAAAGATCGGTCACCCAAGAAGTGTGCTGATTCCCTTAGTTGAATGGCCAAAAGCATCCTAGTTTGACTTTAGGAGAGCCAGGGCATTACGCCACTGGTTTTACATCACCATTCATTTTGGCCAAACTGCAAGAAGATGTTCCTTAGCATGTGTGTGTAATTGGGGGTATTCTTTCCTAGCTGATGGAGAGATAGCTGTGTAATTAATGGACTGGGTAATTTGTTCTAACAATAGGCCATATTGTGACATTGATAGTTAAATAGAATTTTCCCTTAGCAGAAAAAACATTTGCCTTGAAGTCTGTGAGCATAATAGAGCCCAGTATTCCTAAGAAGGCTCTCTTTGACCTTTGGCGAAGGCTAAGGATGGTAGCACTTGTTACCAGTGAAGCAAATGAAGATGGTGTATTGCTTCTATTTATGTGGCAGCCACCAAGCATTGTAAACGCGCTGCTTCTTGCATTAGCACATCCTCGAAGTGCACAGAGCTCATCTAAAACACATGGAAATACAACTGGTTAAAATCATAGCCATCATTTGGCTATGGTATTTGATCATGAGTATTACCCTTCAGCATGAAAGTAATGTGAATGGTATGCTGCACAGGTATTCAGACCTTCATTTACCTTCCTCTTCTTTTCATTGTTTGCAGGAGGTCTGTTCTCTGATGGTGTCCTGAAAAAGACAAACTGGATATTATGCTTATCTCTGATGCTGATACTTACTGCTGATAAACAGACTCAGTTAAATAGGAACAAATGCTTGTTTCATAATCCTCTTGCAACTGCAGACTTCATATGTGAAGAGTACAGAGATCAATTCTGCCATTTGCCGACAGCATGTTTCCAGTTTCCTGGTATATAGCACTCACATGCAACTGGATGATAACGCTAACCTGTACCTGGGCTCAAATGTTGGGGGTTTTCCCTTCTTGGGTAAGATGTAAGGATTAATTATTGATGTACTTACTTTCGGCTTTCAACCTAGCAGGGATTACCTATGCTTTAGAGTCTGAAGTATTTCTTCTCCTCCGTGGAGGTGAGATCGTTTTGTACTGCGGTGGATCGGTCTTTGCCTCCTTCAAAGGTTTCTGGGCTTTGTTTTTTTCTTTAATGTTTTCCGAGCACACCGTTAAAGACCCTTTTCCAAAACCGGGTTTCTTTTCACCACAAATGCTGTTCTGCCACATCTCAAGAGTTAAAGTTTGATCAGCGGCAGATTCTATTTTCAGATAGCATCGTGTGGAGACGATGTTTTCAAAAGCATTAACTCAAACCACACAGATGCACAACTGCTTTAGAATATGAGAATCCACATATGCTTTATATTATAACGCACATAAAACTGAGTATAATACAGTAGGCTTTGGCAATGAAACAGAGTAGTCGATATATAAATTTTATGCCTAGTTCTTTAGATTAATGAACCACTTTTCTTGATGAATTGAGCATGAATGAGTAAAACCACAATGATCTGATACTAAATCAATGGGTTTCTGGCAATTCAAGAGTTGTGTGTCTAGTTCAGAGTTCATTTTTTTTCCTTCCCTGGGACAACTTGATAACCTCCTTCTACTAGCCAAACCGCTATAGAGGCATTGTCAGGCTCTTCAAGTTCACTATTGTTCTCAGAAAATCACTTCCTTAAGAATTATCCATATGTTGAGGGTCTCGGGTGTAGTTTGTGGGAAACAAAATTATGGGTCCAATTGATTTACTTTGTAATTCCACTGAAGCTGGATTCAGCTGGCACAGCTATCTCCAGATGCCTTTCCAGCAAGGATGAATGTGGCTTCACCTTCTCTCTGCTGGCACAAGAAGCTGGGGGAGGTCTGTAGTCAACAAGGGACAGTTGCAGGTGGGGGAGATTCCTCAGGCCTGAGATTTCAAGTTGAACCACTCCATACATTTGGAAGCTCAGATTTGCATTTAGAGCTACAAGCAAGGGCAATGATTTCCCAAATGAAGTGACCAGCCAGATGACCTTCTTCTGTAGACAGGGCCCCATATGTGTTTATTGCAGGGGGAGATGTTTTTCATCTTAGAGGTATTAGGAAGAAAAATACAGATGGGGGAGCTGTCATAAGATAGACAGCCAGGGGCTGGCAAGGAAGGAGTTAATCTGCCCCTTAGTCTCAACTAGAGGAAGCTTTGTGTAGCAGGTAATGATTTGTAGGAGGGGAGAGGTGGGCCAGCTGGGAGAAGTGAACTGATTGCTTTGGGGTGGGGGCTGTATAAAAGACTGCCTTAGAGGAAAGCTCTCTTGGAGAGGTAGTGTTGCTGGCTGGTGGTTTTGGATGTGAGGGTTTGTGTCTCAGGCTGTTGCTAAAGGCTTGGGTGAGATAAGCTATGCTTTGCACTTTTCTTTGGAGTTCTGGTGGTGCTTCTAGATAGGGCTGAGATGTTGTTTTGCATTGAACGGGTCCTTTCTTCAAGGTGAGAATGAAGTGGTTGTGGTACTCAGGTGCTTTCTGATGCTGCAGGTCCCAACTGAGAGGGCAAGCTGGTCAGCTTAGTGATGGAGATGTGCAAATGGAGCCACACCAGAATTTGGCTGAGATAAGCTTTCATGGGAAAAGATGCTGGGCTTGATTCTCTGACTTCTTCCAATCTTGTGTAGTTGCTGGTCCAGTGCAAAAGTGATGTGAAATACTGAGCAAATGAATGGTTCCCAGAGAGGCAGAGGAATAACAGCATCCTGCATCCAGAGGGAAGCTCTGGTAAGAGGTGGTCCCTCCAAACAAAGGATGAGTGTTGCTGGGAATGGGAATACCATTGTAAGGGGTAAATGTGACAAAGGTGGTGAAGCCTCCAAAGTGGAAAGAGCTATTAGAAGTGGTTGGTAAATGTAGAGTGTGTTCCATGAGTCTTTTGCCTGGCCCGTGGGATGGTCATGTTCTTGTGGCTGGTAGAAAGGGCAGGGCAAACAGGGTATTTCAGTGTTTGCAGCTGAGTCCTGGCTTCCATCAGAGAGGTTTGGAATGGAGAATGGAGTGAGAGGGAAAACAAAGTGGTGGGATTGAAGAAGGTGGCAGCACTGACACCGTGGTGAGCTGATGTGTGCGAGCTTGCAGGGGTGTCTCTGATGGACTGGAAGGAGATGTGTGGTGTCCAATAAATGTCGCCTGAGCAACCAAGCTAAACCTGGGAACCAGCTCAGTAGGAGAGGTCAGCTCTTGAAATGAACCTGCCAGGGATGGGGGTCCTGCTCTGGGGATCCTTTACATCCAGAGTCTGCCATGGCATTCACAGACCTCTGTCTGGTTCCTTTTCTTCCTCACTAGTGTTTTCCCCCTCCCCCTCGTCCTCCTTCTTTGTCAGACAACTCGTTAACACTTATTAGCAAGCATCTTCAAAAGGCCGGGAGGGGGGGGGGAAAGGATGGAAGGGGAGCTGAGATGGCTAAAGGAAATGATTAGGGGATTCCTTTTCCTTTCTGCCTATTCAAGCTTTAATGACCAGCCCTTGTTCTGGCTGTGCCCTGCATTGTTATCCAGCCCTACCCCAGGACCGCAGCACTCCTGCTATCCAGGGCATTGATCTGCTCTGACAACTGGGGCACTGCAAGTGCCCACAGCATCTAACCTTTCTCATGCTGGGGCAGCTCGCGGGGCTTAGTCTTCTTGCTGCACTTGGCATTGGTGCCAGTGCTGTGCCAGCACCGTTTTAGTCTCCTCTTGGTTCATTCCTCCAAGTATACCTTCTTAATCAGTGTCATCAGTACTGGGCTGCCCTTGTGTGGTCCTGCCTAGAGACTGGGCTCTATTTATGCCTAAACATGGCTTGTATATCCTGGGTATCTAGCATCAAGGACCAAGAATCTGGCCAGCAGCGAAAAGGGCTGTTTTAGTGGCCAGGATTTGTACTTGCCTGAGGTAGAGGGAGGGTTGAATAAAGGAGACAGAATTTGCCCCGTAGCTTTCTATTTCTGCCTTTTAGTTCCGGTTGCAGTGCGTGTTCTGTGGTTTCCACTTGAGGCAGTTATTGAGAGCTGAGCCCTAATCCCATCCAAGTGGATAGGAGAGCTCCTGTTGGCGTTGGGAGAAGCAGGCTTGGATCAGCAGAGGCCGTTCTGGGCAGTTCTGTAGTGGAATGTGGGTTATGTTTATGTTTTGTTTTGCTCTGTCCATCAGGATCCACAGACTGGGGTTTCTTCACCCTTTCCAAGCAATGGACGGTACCAGAATTACTGTTTCTGCACATTAGTGAACTTCCCAAAGGGTTTTCCTACCGAAAGACCCCCTTGCAGAGGGGAGGAGCTTACATGGATTTCCTGCCCCTACTCAGTGCTCTTTAACCTGCAGGTAATGTGGACTTGTATGCAGAGGACACAGTCTTGGTCCCAGGAATAGGTGCTTAGAGGCAGCCTTGAAATTACAGTAACTTTATTGGAATACCAGCATGGGTCATGGGCTTGATAGTTGAGGTCTAGGGTGCTTCCTGAAGTCACATCTGGCTTTGAAAGGCAGCACTGCTCTGGGCCTTGATCACTGGCCTTGAACATTGCTAGGGATGGGGCAGCCACAGCTTCTCTGGGCACCCTGTGCCAGCGCCTCAGCACCCTCACAGAGAT
>JAVHNF010062898.1:0-13848 GCA_034783455.1 Micropsitta finschii
CATCCATCCAGCAAATGGCATGCTGTGCAGTCACTGGGAACCCAAGGGCCAATCTCCTGGGCTGTCTGCCTAACTCTGCTTTTTTCACAGTCTCATGAAGGCACTTCCAGTTTTGGGGGAGGCAAAAACATGGTGCAGGGAATTAAGAGTAACTCAAGTAAGGGACTTACATCCTGAAGAGGTCAGCATCTCTGTTAACTGAATGTTTACATACCTGTCAGAGTGAGGTCTGGCTGAATGGGGCTGCTCAGGAGCAAAGGCAGATGGTAAAACAGGATTGCCTAAGAGCAGGAATTTTCACTGAGGATTGTACCAAGATGAAAGGAAAATGGTACCTCTGGGCTGACCAGACTGTGGCAATATGCACCTGTGTAGGAGCAAATCCCTATGTGGTTTGTCCATCTGTATTTCCTTGCAGGATGAACGTTGTAATTTTTTCTGAGAGACTTGATGATTCAGCAAAATAAAATTAGTCTCTTTTTGTTGGCATGAATACTCTTTTCAGGATGTTCCTCTTTCTAAGACTGAAAATGTTTTCATAAAGAGGTGAAATTTGAAAGGTCATAGACAAATGAATAAACAACCAATCAGGCAGTAGAATGGAGAAGACATCTGTCCTTACACAACTGTGAGGCTGGTGTTATGGGAATCAGGAAACTCTCAGAAGCAGCTTGAATTTACGATATACATATGCAAGGGACAATTAAGATGCCAGGGACACAAGAAAATATAAAATATAAAAATGCCTGTCTTCTATTGTAGAAAATAAAATTGTTAACTTCATAAGAGTAGGAAAAGAAATCTATGAAATCTAATGAAATCTAATGAAATAAAATCTAAGTCTATGAAATCTCTGATTAATACTGGTGATAGTCATATGTATTTTCTATGAATTAGATAAAAAGAAGAACCAGCTACAACACAGTCTCAGAAGGACCTGCATCCCAAAATATTGTAACATGGGCTTGCTTTACACACAGCTCCAGACAAAATGGATCCCTTGACTAGGGAGAGTGGTGACTGGAGAGAAAAGGACTTTTCTTCTCAGTACCTCCCAGCTGCTTCCATGTTTACGTGAATGGTTGCAACCAGAATGTGATGCTGCATCTTTATTTAAGATGATTATTAAATGACCAAACAGTCGCAGTTTCTCACCCCAAATTGCCTCTTCTGGGCCTGTTAGAATAGAATAGAATAGAATAGAATAGAATAGAATAGAATAGTTCTCACCACTGCTGCTTTTAAACCCTTGTAATGACATTGATCTCAGTGGAGCTAATCTGAAAGGTACACACAGGGGAGATAGATAAGAATCACTTCACTTCCATGCTGAATGACATGACCTGCACTTCATAGTTGGCAAACGCGTATGTTTAGTGGCACCAGCACACACTTGGGACAGTAGATGTTGAAATTACATTAATCTGAATTGAATATTCCAAGCAAAACTACTGCCAAAACACACACCCGTTTTGGTAGCTGCAATGGAGAGAAGCCAGCTCTCCTCTTTCCATCCCCCAAAATGTTCATGCCAAGTCTTCAAAGTTACTGAATGCATAAAGCAGGGGAATATCATTGTCACCTGACAGTAATGATCACATTTCATGGTAAATAATTGCCAGCTCCCAATTACAAATGTGAGCTTCTTAAACTGCCATAATTCATGGCAACATGCGTGCTGCCTCCAACCATAAATCACAATTTTTGCTAGGGTGTGGGTGAAAGAGCCATCTGTGCTGATTTTCAGTGAAGCCTCCAAAAAGCCCAATTTATCAGTGTTATGTTCATCTTTCTACCACCTCCGTTATAGCCTGAGCTCGTCTAGACAAGTGTCCTGTTCCTTCCTCTTTATGCAGGTCACCAGGACAGACCCTCCAACATGCATATCCGATTCTACAACATTCATTCCTGTTGCCTGCCTATAATAGCACTGGAAGACCTATTTAACCCCCAAACATGGGTGACCACCTGTTTCAAAAAGAAATCACTGATATGCCTTGCTTGGTTTTCTGCAGCACGGTGTTTGTTATGAGACTAGCAGACATCATTCATTTTTTGCCTGGGGGTACGCCCAATAACAAGGCGTCTTGGTAAGCTTGTAGAGCAGCGATACTCCTACCTTAATGTTCACATCTCTGCCAAGGTCCAAGTGACTCATGTACACTGCTACAGCTGTTTCAGCGCTCTCATTTTATTTTAAAGCCAGCTCTGCTGGTGACTAAAGCTAAGTAAGTAATCTAAAACCTCAGTATTTACAATATAAAAGCACCACAAGATACCTATCTCAGACCTTAAGCTTCTGTAGGATTTCATTTAGGGGTATTTTATTTGAAAATGCAATATCCCTTCCCCCCTTGCTTTCCTAAGCATAATTAAAAGAGCAGATCTTGGATGGAAATACACTATTTATGAAAATGTGCTTACCTCATTTGTGTTAGAAAGGAAAGACTGTCAACCTTGATTAGAAAGCAATAATTCTTAAAAGGAGTCAAGTAAGGTTTAATATTATTGTTTACTCTAGGCTCAAAGTTTTCAGAAATTTTAAATGAAAAATGAAAAATGAATATGAGAATCAGGAAATTACTGTATCTGAGAATTACTGCCAGGGCTGTATAAAAAAAAAAAGAAAAGTCCAAAATAGCTCATCCTGTTTTAGGGCTGGAAACCCTACAAAATGCCTAGAGGAAGCACTATCAAACCATGCTCCATTCTGAGTTTTACTACAACTGTGGACAACTACAACTGTGACAGCAGACTTACACCAAAGTATTGCAGTGCTGAATCAGGTCCTAATTGTTATTCATTTATCTGGTTATTTCATTCACCTTTTTAGCTTATCCTCCATGGCACAATAGTGGTCCACGCAAAATTGGTTTTAAAATGATTTAGTTAAACCGACACAAGATGTGGCCACTCAGACATTTAAATCTGCTCTGTATCAATTTAGTTTAAATCATTTCCTGATCAGATTAAGCTAAATCAATGCAAACCTACTTTAAATAGATTCCAGTGTTTGCACTGGCTTAACTAATTTGATTTTAAAACACACCTTTAATTAAACCAGTGCAACTCTGAGTGTGGAAAAGGATCTGCAAGGCAAAAATTCTGGTCTGTGATAACTGGCTAATACTTTACTACTGTGTTGTGTCATTTGTGACCTGGAAAACACAGTGAAAAAACAATGCTATGCCTAAGAAGAGTGACAGTAGGTGGGACTCTGAAAAAATGCTGTGTCTTTGCCATGGCCTGGGGCACTTCAGTTGTGGGAAGATAGCTGCGGCCTGTCAAAAGACAATTAACATATTTACAAAGAAGATGTGTTTAATTTATGAAATAGGCCACTCTCTAGACAACCGACAGCAGCTGGACAAAGCAGTTGTACCTGTGACTTGAGGATTGTTTCAGTCCTCCTTTTATTTGTTCCCTTGTTTTTGACTTGGCTGTTCTGAGCAAATCTCACAATTTTGTTAGCAAGAGGGAAGTTTTTTCCAGAGAAAAGTGACTGTTCTTTGCAATGAGTAGAAATATTACAGGAAAGGTTTACTTAAAGAGAACAAATGAAATTTGCAGTTTATCCAAGGGTTAGAATTGTGACTACTGTTCACGTTCCTGGGATTGGGTGTGTTTTGCTGTCTCTACAAGCACTGTTGTGAATACTAACTATATAAATCCTGTGCTTGATTCAAACCCAGAGATTTGCACAGTGTTTTTGGTTAGCAGCTGAAAAATATTAGAAACATACGTAATCTCCTCTAAATAATTGATGCTCCAGATAACAAACTAGCCAGGAAGCCTATGTGTTGCTATTGCCATTTTGCTAGCAGGGAACTGAAATACAGGGAAACACAAAACTGAGATCCAACCATCTCTCCTACGCATCTTGCACATCACAAAGCAGTCACCCAGGAAGTGCTATGTGATAGCCTGCAGCTGTTCTCTCATTTCAATTCCTGAGATGAGCCCATGGAGCCCAAACCCCACAGTGCAGTGCCCTATCGTGACTAAACGGTGTTTCCCCTCTTCAAGATGAAACAGAGCATATTGGAACCTGAAGCCTGGAGGGCTCCCAGATGGATAACGTAGCTGTGCTAATTAATTAATTCAAATTGGCTGAGACCCTGACAAGCTGCCAGTGTGCCTAACAGGCAAAGGTTGAACATGCCCTTGCTTAGGACACTTCTGTAAAGCATACAAGTTAAGAGTGTACAGCCAGGCACATTATAGCAACTTGTATCCTAGCTTGTAATTTCTGGTTTTAAAACCTATCTGGATGAGTCAGAAGCAGCACACAAAGAATTCAGCTGCTAGTGCAAAGGAAGCACACATCCAGGACCCCTTTGTTTACTGCTGAATTAAAACCTGCAATCACCCATACTGAGCTGTTACTCTTTGTGTTGTGAAAGTGCCAAGAGTTCCAAATTATAGTCAGGGCTGAATACTGTAAGCACATTAGGGACCCTGTGATACCTTAGTCCCTGAAACTGAGCAGCTCAACTGGTAAGGTGTAGAAGGATGGTGGGAAGGAGAAACAGAGGCACGAAGAGATGGAGTGACTTCTGCAAGATCATGCAGTACACCAGCAGCAGAGACAAAATTAGATTAAAATTGCCTGGTGTAAGAGCCTATTTTTTCACCATTTGAAAAACAGATGTGAAATACCCTTTGAAGGGGATCAGACCTGCTCACGTACACATGTAATGACCTGCTCACATACACATGTAATGAAGGCAGGCTAGGATTTTGGTCTTCAGCCAAAGATACCTCAGCAAACCAGCCATGCTGAGACTCCCACTCTTCCTGTCACAGGGCTTATGATATCATCCCTATTCAAAATTGCACAGAAGACTGAAAGTTGGACCAAAGTTTGTCCTTGTTAGTGATGCAGGAAAAGTCTGGGCAGAGCAGATGCAGAAGTATCACAGGGGCCTGTCTGAGAATAGGTGAACATAGCTGAACGAGGAGGGAAGTGCACAGTCTCTTGCTTTGCTAACTGCATGTGATCTGTTAGGCAAAGATCATCATTCCTGGAATCATCAATGGAGTCTCTGCAAAAGCTCCTACAGATGTCAGTGGAGCTGGATCAGGCCTTTAGAGAGAGTTGGGTGATACTCTGGTGAATAAAAAATCAGTGTCTAGTGCCCATACAAAGCTGCAAAGATAATAATGCAGTGGTCTACAGGGCCATGAGTTCACACTCATGGAGACACTCAGCTCCACACCAGCAACACACCCATATTATTCTTGCAAACTCCTGAATGGGGTTTCCAAAAATAATACCACAAAATACATATCTGTCCTTTTCTTTGTGATAGGCAGTGCTGTAGTTAAGAGTAGACTTGGTTAGACAGAGTATAATCACTTTTTATTTTTGGAGGCAAAAGTTTGCCTCCTTTTTGGCAGCTGTGAGTGTGGCTACACCAGGAAAAAAGTCCCAACAGTCTTGTTTACCTTACGTAGCTTCCAACCCTTTCGCTTACTGAAACTGCCCCTGAGATGATATCCTTTATGTACACCACAGTATACATGACGTGCTGTGTTGGAAACCTTGATAATATCCTAACTGCTTGATAAATCAGACATTGTCTTCACATAATTGTCTGGGACATTAATTAAACGAAACAAAACAAAACCAGAACTTTGTCTACAGACTCCTATTCTCTGCTTGCAGGACCTATTCTTGCCAGTACCAGGGGTGGCTGGCTCTCTCAGCTGGCTCCTGTCTGATTTGTCCCCTGCTGAAAGGCATGAAACGTCATCACACTTCACAAGAGTTTATCTTCATGTCTCAAGTTTCCAGAATCTGCAACCACATTGACGTAGATCTACAAGTGACAAAAGCACTGCGGTAAGTCTTATCTGGCAGCTGGCTTGCTGAAAAGAACCAAAATGGAACAGATAATTTGCTGTATCTGCATCAAGATGACTGTCCAACAGTCAAGGTTTTCAAAAAGAGCGCCTAAAGTAAGACATTTTCAGTGTGTGCAGAGGTACTCAAGAAGTGGTCTTCTTCATAGAATCATAGAATAGTTAGGGTTGGAAAAGACCTTAAGATCATCAAGTTCCAACCCCCCTGCCATGGGCAGGGACACCTCACACTAAACCATTCCACCCAAGGCTTCGTCCAATCTGGCCTTGAATACCGCCTTTTCCAATCCAAATGCTTTATTATATTCTTTGTCTCCCCCGCCCCCTTTTCTTTTTTAATTGATGAAAATTCTGATTTCTTCTCTGGAGAAAAAAGTCTGATTTTCTGTCTTTATAAAAAGATAAAGTTTGCTTTTCCAGTCACTTCAGAGGGGCTGACTGCACATCTGCAGTCACTGTCCTTACCTAGAACTATCTGCACATCAGCAGTCACTGTCCTTACCTAGAACTATCAGCATCAGCCCAATAACCCGTTTGAGAATTACCTGAACTTGGTGCTTAAAGGGATTTATTTTTGTTAAACAGAACACTACGAATCACTAAGTTTTTACAAGGTTATGAAGATGTTTTTACTGAGGAATATTTGCAAGTTTCAGCTGGTTGGCAGATGTGTTAAAGAACATGTGATTCAGATAGAAACCCTTTCTTTTTATTGCTGAAACACTAATAAGAGTGCACTTTAATATGCCTTAATGTGTTACTCCTTAATTGACAGCAGATGTTTCCTGAACAGCATTTTTTAAGAGACGTGCCGCACTTCAAAACAAGAAGAAATGAAGTCTTACTGTACATGCAAAAGCTTCCAAAAGCAACGCTTTCCCTTGCCAAGAATTGTTTATAAAAACAGCATTCCAGATTATTTGAAAATCAATATTAAGTGCCGTGGAATATGTCAGAGTAAATCTGATGTTATTTCAATAGGACCGTAGCACAGCCAGTATTTAAGGTCTCCTTTTGCTTCCCATCCAGTCTCCAAAATGGGAAACATCATCTAGCCCTTGAGGCTTGATCAGAAGAGTATGGGAAAAAGGAGTCATCTCAATGGGCCACCAAGTGTCCATCGCCTTGGTCAGAGAAAACTTCCAGCAGAACCAACTGCACCTCTGAAATCTTATCTGACGAGCATGAAAATTATTTGTCATGTTTACATGTAAAACACTCCAAGGTTTGGAAGCTTCTCAGACTCTGCCTGCTGGAGTGATCTCACGAAGAGAGGAGAGGCTGGTCCTTTGACATGTTCATTCCACAAAGCTAGGCTATGAATGTCAAAGGATTGTCATCGATGTAAACGGGATTCCAAATACTTCTGTCATCACAGTCCAGATAAGGATAATGTTTTTCCTCTTTATCTTGCCAAAGGCTTGCTCTAACTCCAAATCAAAGCAGCTTTCACAAGAAGTGTCAAAGCACACAGAGTCCCTCACAGGGATGGAGCTTTCACCATCCTCAGCAGTGTCCCAGGAACAGATCTCTAAATCTGGTCATTACTGGCAACAGTTGTGACTGCAAAGGGCTAGAGAGGGATCAAGGTATATGGGAAAAGAGGAAAATGAAAAGTAATACAGCCCCTTCTCCTATCAAAACCTCTTGGTGGCCTGGACCCACTCTTTACAGTGCAGAACTGGTCTCAGGTATGAACTCCTGCCCAGTGCCGCTGTCACTGCTGTAACTGCAAACCCTTCAACAGGTCCAGTGTAAGACAGGACAGGTCACAGTCACTCTGGGTATCGGCTCTGAAGAGCTTAACTTCAATCCTCTTGGGCACCAGCCAAAGGCTGACATGCTTAGTTAATCTGAAATCAACATAATTGAATTCTCCTTCCCCTTCCTTTGAAAGGTTAATGATATTTTTACTTCTTTGGCCTTCATTTTTAGGATAATTCCGCTGTTGTTCCAGGAAAGGTCTAGCCTTGAAATGCTCACACCATTTTGCTGAAATCAAAGTGGGAAGCACCCAGCAACGGGCTGGGGAGGTTGTGCCTCTGGGACTTCTGAGCCCCAGGCAGGCCCTGGACTTGGATTGGGGGCAGCTCTGCTGCAGGAGAAAGACCACACATTTGGGTCCATGAAGACCTAATGCCTGTGAAAGTATTAAAAAGAAAATAATCAGCAAACCAGAAGAATAACAAAAAATACGGAATGTGGAGAGAGATGAACATAATCGAATGATTGTTGCACAGAGATCAGAGGAAGCTCATCCTTCATAAGCACAGGATCAACCTTACCAACCTCAGGAGACATCCTGATGTCCTGGGAAAAGGAGACTTGCAGAATTTACAGCACTGCTCCTCAAACCCACCCAGGAGCAGCCCCAGAGCTGTGCTGGGTCCCAAACGCCGCTGTTTGATGTGTGTGTGATTGTAACACATTGGGCTGCCCACAGCACGCTGAGAGCTGTGGTTTGTGGTAACAAATGACAGAATCTCTAAATACAGCCAAGCTGTGGCCAGTGTTTATTTACTTTCATTATGTACACAACCCATCACGTTGGGTTACTACAGTTTAGCTTTAAAAGCACTTGATCATTTAAAATGACTTGATGTTATCAGACTTTTTCTTTCTTACAAAAAAACCTTGTTAAAATACTAAGTAATTGACAGTGCTTTTTGTTATCCTGCTTGTAAAATACAACTCGTTAGGGCAATAAATATTATTCATTTAGGACTGATGCAAACCAAATGTTTTCATCCTTAAAATACTCATAAAAGTGAAGTTTTATCTTCCATCTGGCAATGCCTCTTATGCCAAAATGTTCTGAGTGGAATTGCATTAATAAGAAGACATCAAGAGAAATATGTTACTTGTATCCTTTAATACGCCTTTGTAAACTGAGATACACGTTGGCCTTCTATCAATAAGCATCTCTACCTGTGGGTTTTGAGAAGGATTAATAGAGAAGAACCATTATAGGATGAAAGGGCAGAGCATGCTGGGAGAAAAATGGAAATCAAACATCCACCAGTGCATACACTTCCTTCCAGGATAATATTTAGATTTTATTTTATTTTCTTAATTTAAATGTATATATAAAAAAAGGAAAGGTTTAAGCTGGTTGTAGATAGCGCACATCTGCACTGCAATGAGGCCATTTCAAAAGTACAGCTCTCAGTGGGATATTTATTCAATTCATATTGGTTTTGGACCTCAGCCTATAGTGAGGAAAGATATGGGCAAATGCTAGAGACGGTGGCTGTGACTTGGACTTTTTTGAACATTAAAGTAGAAAAAGCCTTTGCATGTAGGAAGGGTTTAGTGAAAATTCAATAACTTTTGCTTCAGACACTGTACTTCAGAGCACTAACAAAGACAAGAGGAAACCAATGCCAGCAGTGGAATCACAACAGAGCTGCCTGGAAAATGCCAGCCAATTCCAACAGGCATTTCCAGCCTTTGTTCTTCATGCACTTTTCACCTTTCTGTTCAAATTTCATTTCAAAACCCACTTCCAATCCCCTCACATTATCCCCATTTGAAGCGCACAGGGACGGTCTCTCTGTGGATGCGTCTGACTCCACTCCTCTCTTTCCGTGTTGGTCAAAGATGTGTTTAAGACGTTACCTCCCCAAACTGGCCTAAAACTACTGGTGCTACCGGAAGTGCTTGTGCCAAGCTGCCTTTGCAGCCTCCCAAAATACAGACACAGCGTCACGGTTGCCTGTTGTGTTATGGGTTTGAATCTGATTCATTAGGTTTGAGCAAGTTTTAGCACAAGGGATAGGACAGAGGCTTTCCCCAGGAGGCTCCATGGGCAACCTCTGGGGCAGGTGAGATTGCTCCATCACTCCTGCTACTGTGAGGATCAAAGCTAGAAGTGAAGCAGGGAAATGTTCCTTGCCCAGAGACTGTACATCTTTTTTTTACTGCGCTATTGTGAATTTTACCCATTTTGCTGCACCTTAGGGCCCAATTCAATGACTAAAATTGATTTTTTGGTACTTCAGTGGCCATTGTGGGAAACAGAGGTATTATTTTTTTATTGAATACAACCCTTAGAGCACTAGCTCACAAGCTCTCTTCAGTACACTAAAATAAAGTAATACCAACATTTCCCAGCTCTCCATAACTTCATTACTCTGCGTCTCTTTGCGACACTATCATCTTTTACCCAGACTCTTTCATGGATGGTGGGTTTCACATCTGAGGGCTTCTCTCTCTGTGTGTGCACACGTGTATAGGAGCTGACACACGTGTGTGTACACTTTCTTACATACGCTCAGTGTTGTCTGTCAGACTCTGATGAGAAAACGGCAAATCCATGAGCCAGTCAGAAAAACACACTTGACTTTCGAGGAACTGTTTTCATTAAAGCAGGATCAGGACCTGCCTGCAGCCCCACAAGTGTGAATGGAAACAATTTCCCTATGCAGGAATCTCAGCTGACGTGCAGCTGCCAAGCTCTGCGTTCCTTTCTGTTATGTTTTCCCTGAAACCATAAATAGTCCCTAAAGCCAACACAAAACTCTGAGCTGGTCTAATAGCCCATCGTAAAACAGATGCTGGTGAGCTGGGGCACAGCGTTGCTCCATGTGAAGTGCAGCCCAGAGAACACTGAGAAGAAAATCTTAGCACAGTCCATGTCAGAGGCAGCAAATCGGGGTGGGGGAGTAAAGGCTCTGCCACATGAGGCACGAGTGTGACAGCAAGCTGCTGTGTTAGGTTACGGCAGGCCACTTTGGTTACATAGCTTGCAAGGCTGGAGATCAGTGGAGGGAGCCTGGAGCAATGTTTTGAAGAATCGCGTTTGCAGCCCTGTCTGATGACTTAACCTGTGTCCTTACTTTATGCTGGCATCTGTGCTTTTCCATCTCTGTGACTGCCAGCTCTTCACCACAGTCTGCTTTGTTCTTATCAGAAAAAGCCCCAGACCAGTCCCACTGCAAAGGTGGCCTGTGTGGGAGAACTATGAAATCTTGTGACAGCTGAGAAAAGTCTCGAGACCCAGATTAGGATGGGCTGGAATAGTGCCATGAATGTCTGCACTGATCCACACTTACTGTGTGATGATGTTGCCCTTTTCTCCCCCTTTGCTATTCCTGGGTGTGCAGAGAGCATCAGTGCTACAGTCTGTAGTTAAATAGCATTGGAAAGTTGATATGAAGATGTTGGCATCTCCTACAAAAAACTTTTTCAAGTCTGTGGATTTAGAGTAAAACAGGATATTGTTACCTTTACGCTCTGCTCCTTGGGTAATATTGCAGAATGAAACAGCACATTAGCCATAAGAGATTATTTCATTGAAATATATCTTAGCTTGTTTCTAAGCAGAAAACCCTTAAAACATTCTCCCTTTCATCTGTGCTCAGTAATCGTTTCATCTGCTTTCCATCATCCTTTTAATATTTTTACAAAACTGGGGAGTGTGGGTTGTGGTTTTTTTTTTTTAACGGAAATTAAACTCTGTTTTCAGCTGGGGAGTTTTCATTAGACTCAGTCTGCAGCATGTGTTGCTAGCATCAGACAGTCCTGATACTGGGCTGTAATAGAGTTTTGCATTCTCTCTCAGCAGAGTTCATGTCAAAATTTAAAATCTAAGGGAAAAACAACTTGTGGAGATGGTCTTCATAAAACAAAGGCAGATTAAATCTGAAGCTGTCACAGAATTGCCCTTACAGATGCATCTGCTGCAAAATAATTACCTCTCTTGAGCCCATTAAGTTAATCAGTGCATTTTGTTTGTGTCTATAGTGAAAACGATTAAAAGCTCATCTTCCATTTTTTAGGTAAATTTACTGATTCTCTGATTTTTAAGGGTAATTAAATTTACTTTGATGCGTATCACAGTGTGAAGTGTTCCTGTTGGACAACTAGCTGTCTGTAATATAATTTACCTGTAGCCAGGATGTAATTTCTTTTCAATCACCTTTTATCCCTTGGGCTGTTTTTTGCTAAAGGGTACTAAATCCTTTTGTCTCCTTTCATGTAAATTGCATTTTAAAAGCTTAGGGCTTTTTGTACAATCACAAGAACTGCCATTGTCTGCAACATGAGGAAAAATTTTATAATGTAGTTGAGAAAATAAACACTGACTATCTTGGTTGTAGTCTATGAATATCTCTGTCAGGAGCCTGATCTCTCAAATGTGGTGAGACACTTGTGCAGTCTGTAAGTTCATGGAGGAAGAAAAGACCCCATTGAGACAGTGGATGTTAGAAAACAGCTACTGATGATGACACCTAATTCCTAGAAGAACATCTGAAATTCCCAGCTGACTTCCACTGTGAGATTTCCCATAGAGATTTCCTCAGTGTGATTTGCCAGGTCCCTCAGTATGGTTTAGCATCACTCTGTGGTTTGCCAGTGGGGGATAAATCCCACCCCTCCACACTGAAATGACTTGTGCAGAGTGAACGGTGGCAAACCTGGTCCGGTGTGAGGGGTCCCTGCTCATGGCAGGGGGCTGGAAGTGGATGATCTTAAGGTCCTATCCAACCATTCTATAATTTTATTCAAAATAAGTATCAGTAGATTTAGTTTAAAATTTCTCTTTTTTCCACAGGCACTAATTCAGTTGTTTCAAATAAGAAAGTTTATCAGCTTTTTTAGATTAACATGCTTTGAAAAACATTTCTCCCACAACATTATGGCAGGAGGATTTTAGAAACCTAACCAAAAAAGGGAAAAACATGAATCAGAGCTGAGCCTCTGCTGTGCAAGTAAAGATCCAGTGCTCATGAACACGATGAGGAAATGCTGATGCTCACCAGAGCCAAGGGACATTCAGTATGTTCCAAGGCCAGAAGATAGTTCAGTGCTGCCACATGAGCTTGGGAGGGAGATGGTGAGGGCTGAAAAGTCTCCTCCTTCATTTTGCCTGATTGAGAAACTCCTGCTTGAAGCACAGTGCCTTGCATTTCAGATACACTTAATACAGACCAGAGCCAACAGAAAACCAAAAAGAGCTGGTTTGTGACCTTCTGCAGGGGATCAGAAACACACCCTAAGGGTCACCCAAAAGCACCAGCTGGAGAGAGAGGACCAAGCATGGGGTAATCAGAGGGGTTTATCAGAATCCAAAAGTGCCCAGATACTGAGTTGATAACCATCGGTCCTCATGGTTGCCTCAGTTTACTCTTCAGTCTTCTGAAGGAGAGGCATTCTCAGAAAGGCAAAGCTCATCCCCTCCATCAACCAAGAAACCCCCATCACAACACACAGGGATGATCAACCTGCTTAAACTGTAGAGGTCCGGGAACAACTTTCTCAACTTGCAAGCATGTGAAAATGTCAAATCATTGGCAAGGCCAATGAAAGGAAAGAATCCTTTCTCCTCCAGCAAAAAACCACAGCAGATTAAACATCTGATCCATTTAAAAAGTAAGAATAGTAATACCGCTAATCCCAAGAATTAGCTGGAGTGGACTTGCTTTAGGCAGAATCACTGTTTCGATAAGGGATGCACAAATCTGACGTTATACTGAAAAATAAAGAGAGGTACAAGCACTAATGAATCAGCCACCCAGGAGTCAGAATGACAGGCTGCGGTTTGATATGACAGACCTTTTCTCCTTCACTCTTGGAGGTAAACCTTGCCTTGCAATCCTTTACTACTTCACACAGTTGTAAAATTGAACCCTCTAACTACACACTGCCATCACTTATCCTCCCTTGTTCGACCACCATGACTCTACATCTTCCCTGACTGCCACCAACCCAATGGAGGGGCTGTCATTGGTGATGGGGCGCAGAGCACGTGTCCTGGGTTCAGCAGTAGCAGTCGTTTTTCTCCTTAGTAGCTGGTGCAGTGCTGTGGTTTTGACTTTCAGCCTGGGAACAGCACTGATAACACCGATGGTTTCAGTTGCTGCTCAGTAATGTTTACTCTGACCAAGGACTTTGTGAGCCTCATGCTCTGCCAGGGAGGAGGGGAAGCTGAAAGGAAGCAGAGACAGGACACCTGACCCAAACTAGCCAAAGAGGTATTCC
>JAVHNF010062898.1:19897-31186 GCA_034783455.1 Micropsitta finschii
GGCACAAGACCTCAGAAAACAGAGAGAAGGTCACTGCCATGGGGGAAAGCTTTTCTGTTTAAGCATTTGGGTGACAATGTAAGTACACTGTGAGTAAATGGTTACGAGAAGGTTAAACCAAGGGTATTCACGCTTTTATTTGTAAGTTTAAAACTAAGACTTTTTTTTTTTTTCTTAAATATGCAGTCTCATTTTTTATTTGAGCCCTGGTATTTGAAGACCCACAGGGCTTGGCCCTTCTTTGTTGGATGAAAACTGGGAGTGGAGCAGGTTTTAAAAGAACTTTAATTTGGTGACTGTACTCTAAGACTAAAGCAAGCTATCACTCAAGACCAATTTTTATAAGTCTTTTTCCACACGATAGAATGGATTCAGGAAAGTATGTATCTAATTAGAGGACCAATACCCAAACATTTAGGCAGTTATCTTCCAGGGATATGAAACCCACTTGAAAATATTCAGTTGTTTACATTACTTGTGACTACTCCAAATTTATGGCTAGCAAGAATCTAATTAGATTATTCCCTCTCTTCAGGAGTGGATGAACATCTCCAGTTATCAAGACACACGTGGTCTGATTCAACAGAGTGAGATAGCTAGATTTCTGAGCTGCATAGCAAAATACACAAACAGCTGAGAGCTATCAGTCCTCTCATCTGTCAGAGGGCTGTGGAAATGGAAGACCCAGGAGCAGGATCTTTGCAGAGTTACCACCCCCATGCTGCCTACTGGCCTGGTGCTGAGCATGCAGCAGGCAACTGGGGTTATCAGTGGCATTGACCAGAGCTTTCATCCTCATCCACATTCTCTCACAGCTGTAGAAGCAAATTCCATGGCAGCCTCAGCTGCTGGTTGCTTGATATTACCTCAGGGGAAGAGCTGCATTTAAACACTTTGCAGTCACATATAGCTTAAAAGCAAAGAGATACCCCTTCATCACCTAGTGTGAACTGCTACTAGTAGGTCAGGTTGTTTTATACAAATAGTAATGGCACATGAGACCTTCTTGCACCTAGTCTACACTGGATTACTCAGCCCAAGAGTAAAGGCAAAAATACATAATATATGTAGCTTTGGCTCTAAGAATATAAATCATAGAATCATACAATGGTTTGGGTTGGTAGGGACCTAAAGGATCATGTGGTTCCAGGTTGCCTGAAGTCCCATGCAACCTAGACTGGTTGGCCAGGATACGATTTCAAGGGAATCAAAGAGAGGAGAAGAAGCTACTGACAATTCTGAGCATAGAGCAGCAGTCCTTAAGCAGACTTTCTCCTGACAGATGCAGACAGTATGGTGCCAGCTGAGCTGAACTGCTACAAGATCCAGAGAGTAAGCACCTTGCCAGGTACCTCCACAACCACAGGGCTCTTCCTGATACCTGCACCATCACCTTACTGAAGGTACAAACTACTTGGGATGCTCTGTGATTGCTATTGGAGTCCTTGCTTGCTATCAAAAGGGTCAATTTTATATTTTGCATGCAACTATGTAATACAACCAGTAGCCCAAGAGGCTGTGTTCATGCCCCATAGATGTACAAATCCATCCCTGCCCTTGACAAATTGCAATTTGTTGTGCTGGTGAGGGAGG
Source organism: Micropsitta finschii (assembly GCA_034783455.1). Lineage (NCBI taxonomy): Eukaryota > Metazoa > Chordata > Aves > Psittaciformes > Psittacidae > Micropsitta > Micropsitta finschii. The sequence goes on from JAVHNF010062898.1 coordinate 21,491, forward strand.
TCACAAACAGCAAAAAACTGCAGAGCTACATCTAAACACTTAATTTCCAGGCATGCACACAAAACAATTTCCCACTGTTCATCTTGATAGGTGGTTTCTGTCTGAAATGCTGTGTTTATGTATGGATCTGTAATAATGCAGAGTTGTTATGGCCTTTCTAACAGTTGCCAGGTCTGCTGAAGAACAGTGAGAAGATTACATTTTCCTCTGAATTCAGCAGAGGTCTCCAAACAGTACTTGTGTGAGTACAAGGAGAGTGAGGCCCAGGAAGCCTGTAATTATCAGCTAAATAAATAATTTAATTAATACAAACTCTGGGCTAGATCCCAGTCTGACTTGGCAGTTTTATTCTGTTTCAGGGAGGTATAAAACAGTGCCAAAGCCCCCAGATCTAGCCTTTAGGGATTCTTCTTTTGTAAGAAAGTCCAGGTGTCATGCAGAGGGGAGGACCTAGCCCTGCAGGTTAGCAAAATGCTTCAGAAACAAGTAAGAACTGACCCAACTGAATTTTTTTCTCCTTTAGTTTCTCAAAACCTTGGCTCTGTTCCTCACCCGAATCTCCCATCATTTATTTTTCATCTTTACATACCTCTAAATTTCCTGCCTTTTGGCTGGGACCAGACGTGCAAGAGCCAAATACTGTTATAGCTGTTTTTGTGTTGGTTCCAGCCCAATTGGAAGCAGGAAATACTAAAATTCTCCTGGGTAATCCTCTTCTCTGGAGACTTCCAGTCCAATTTTGCAGATTCATGAGTGTTACGTGCTTTAGGCAAAGTTCAGAGATGCAACCAAAGCCAATTACAACAGATATGTAGACATGAGACACTAGGGAGCCAGTGAGTTTTGTATGCCTGTAACATCCCTTGCTATCAGAACGCTTACATGCACCAAACTACTCCAGTCTGTTTAGAGCTCAGTCCTGAATCGGAGCTCTAAATTGTTTATGCACACCTCCAGAACTTGGTCTGCATTACTTATTGTCTGAGTGTTCAAGTTCAGCAGGAAGCCAGCAGAAGAGTCGTTTCAGGACCTGAAAGCAGAGGCAGGAGGAGTAAAGCAAGCAGACAGCATCATCCACACTTCAGTTCTCATCTTTGCTCCTGGAGCTTTTCCTCTTTTATGACGCTGGTGATGCTGTGTTGCATTATATGTCCCTGCCAGTAATGCTGTGTGACAGACTTGCACAGCATGGCACAAGTGGCTGAAGACACAATTGGTACTGTACGCAGTGGCTCTGTGGAGACCTCAGGATTTGGCTAATGCATGAAGGGTTGACTGGGCAGAAACCTACTGTCCTGCACTAGCTATGATGGGGATGGGACATGTAAGCACTGCTGGAGCCCCATCAGACCTCTTCTACCAGCCTCTGTCCTCTGGGGGAAGACAGCAAATCTAAACTGGTTTGTTCTGGGAAGAGCACTCAAGGGTGATAGTCCTGCAAGTACAGTTCCTCTCCATGGTAAACCTGAGCTCAGATCTGCTGATGGGAAGTATGTTTAGAGCAGCTACCATGCAATGGCACTACTATGTAATGGAAATTCCTACTGGCAGTGGAAAAACTAAAATACTTTTGAGAAAGGAGGAAAAAAAAAAGAGGCTGAGAATAATCTGGGGAGCTGTTGGAGGAATGGGAAGGAATGAGTATTGAGTTCTTCTCATATCAATGTGATTTTTATCACTAGTGCACAGATAATCTCACATGATACCCTTGTCCTCACTGTGCTCAGCAAACAGCACAGACATACAAAGATTTATGAACATCAGCCACTGTTAGAAAACCAGGGAAATATGCTTCACGTGGCCTGTTTCTGGGGAAAAAAACTGAGCATGTGTTTCTTTGCCTGCTCTGGAGCTGCTCAGAAGATACTCATTTAATAAGAGTATTATTTTCTATTGCTTGCATGACATTAGCACATTAGCCCCCATTGAAACTGGTGACCCATTTTAGGTGGCACTGTACCCAAGCACAGTAAGAGACAGCAGTCACTATGCTTATCAGCTGAGCAGACAAGATGTTGTATGCCCCGTTTCCAAATGGGGAACTGATGCACATAAGTGATGAAGTAATCTACCCCACAGATATTCAATATACAAACACAAGCATGACAGCCAGCTGCAATGCTGAACTATGGTAAGAGGTTTAACAGCACTGAAAACAATAGGCATTGTATACTGTAGGCTTATAAAATAGTACTGGATGAAAAAAGGTTCTTTTCTTCCCTAAGAAATGACAGACTTTTGTTAAACACAATTTGCCTGAAAGCTGGAATACGTGCTGATTAGAATATCTTTTGTTTTGTAGCCTTCAGTTATCTGAAGTCAAAATGCAAAAGCAGACACCTGTCATGAAAAGTTTGTCTTTGACCAAGAGAATAATTTTCAATGAAAATTTGCTTAGATGAAAAATGTATAGCCAGCTTTGATGCAAAGTACCTTATGGTAGGTGCTTCCTTTCTGTTTGCTCTTGCATCCAGCTCTGCAATTCTGCACTGCATTGGCCTTTACTATAATACCACCTTCTGCTCCTAATATATTGCTGCCAGCTCCAGCAGCTTGAGCATAAATCTTCCTAATATGAGTGCTGGGGTGTTGTAGGAGAGGAAGAGGAGAAGAAGGAGATAGAGAAGGGAGAGACTCACTGGGGACAAAGGGGAATTAAAGTCTCAGTTTCAGAAGACAGGTGTCCAGCTTTGGTTAACAAATTAAAAAGGAAATACATATTTAACTGTAGTGGTCATGGAGAAAATCTAGAAAATGTGAAGCTCCCAGGCTTAAAAAACACTCAGCCATGGATGAAGATTCCTGATTTTCTGCTTTGATTGTAATGCTGGGGTTGAGGGCACTGAACAATTCAGGTGCACCACAGCTTGCTGTGGGCATCCAAGGCAGGGGCTTCTGTCCTGGTGCCTGCCCAGGGGTGAACTAGTCTCCTGCATGGCCTCCTCACACCTCCAAAACCTGGCCCCCACACACCAGCCCTGGGGAGAAGTAGGAAGAAAAAAGCATCTCGCTCATCCCACTGCTGAAGCGGACTTGAGGCTTTCTGGTGACTTCTTTTCTGCCCAGCTGGCAGCAGAGGGAGAAAGCCCATACAAAGAAGTAAGAAGGACCTTGCAAGGACCATGTATGAGCTTTTGTCTGGAGTGGCTCTGTTGCAGTAATGCTGGTTGCAAGCAACGCACCCAACAATTACATTATCTCCTCTTTTCGGACTGTTAGGGATACTTACATCCATATGGTATAGGGGTACTTGTATCCAAAAACCGCCCACTGATTTTGCAAATCCTAAATGCCATCTTCCTCTTCCAGCATCAGCTGTCCTTGCAAATTTTCTTCCTCCCTGGATCTCTCTTCTGTTTGAAAAGCAGAGACTTCCCCATGAAACTTCCTCTGCAATAATAGCACCAGAAAGGCTGTTTTTCCTTATCTCAGGTTAGTTATTTCCCTACTCTGAACCTTGAACCTGAACTGCATTGGTCTCTTATTGGCAGCTCTGCTTTTGGTGCTGGACCAACTCCCATGAGTCTAAACAGTATGTTGAATAATTTCTACAACTTTCAGCGTATCTCTTGCATGGTAACATGGGTGCTAAGGAAGTGTTTGGTGCAGTTTTCAGCGCCCTGGACTGACTGTGAGGTGATGGGGGAAGACAAAGGTGGATTTCAGCTGTCAAAACCGTAACTCTGGGGACAGCTGGCAGGAACAGAAGCAGAACAGAAGGAAGAGGGCAGAGGAGGGTTGTGAAGCTAAGTGGAACTGAATAAGCAGAGATTATTTATTGCAGGAAAACAAGAACTTGTTCAGAAGATCCAACTAAGGCACTTCCCAGCAGAACTGTGCGAAAAGGCTGAGAAATTCTGCAATGGAAACATGCTCCTCCGAAGATCAAACCCACCCTTCATGAAGGCTGTTACCAACTTCTGGCAGTGCAGGGGAATATGCCTTTCCCTAAATTTCATTATAGAGGTAGGAGAAGTAGTGTGGAGTTGTGTCTGGTATCTATATTTATCCTAGTCTGAAACAATGCTTCTAAAATCATGTGCCAGTATACTTAAAATGGTGGAAGATTGTCATGGTTTAAGCTTTTTCATACTAGAGGTATGACTGCTAGTCCTAGGTACATGACGCTAGATCCCATCTACAATGCCACCGAAAAATTTTTCTTCTGTCAAAAAATGGTATCATTTAATTCTCAGGAACCATTGTGCTACTATCACACATATCAAGATGTGTAGGCCAAATGCTCTTTATCAAAATAATTTTACAAATTCTAGCATGTCAGAAGGATATTTAAATCAAAGCTAATACCCGATGTTCTGTGACATAAACACCATAAACAAATAAGTTCATATAATTTTCTCTTCCTTGCCTCTTACTTTGTGTGAGAAGTATACCATGGTTAATGAAAAGGTTATGCCAAGCATTTATAAGAAAATTCTCAGCTTCAAATACTATATAAAAATGGAAACATAAACACTGTTTTTTTGAAGGACATGTCTCCAGGGGGAGACTGGGTGGCACGAACAGCATGAAATGCTTCATTGCATAGGGTATCTATCTTTCACATAGCTACTTGGAGGACAAGACACATTGTTTGTAAATTAATTCCATAGAAGAAAATGGGTTGAAAGAGTGAAAACCACAAAAATGTGGTGAAAAATGTTTGCAGATCTGCCCGTATCTTTTGAAGTAAAATCAGTTGAATAGTTACAGTAGCATGAAGGCTTGTTTGGATGGAAAAGACCAGCATATCTATATTAATGGAAATTCTTAGCATCTCTGTCTCTGCATCATTTCTTTGTTTCTTGTTTGATTTTATTTTTCCAGTTTCCAGCACCGAGTTGTATAAAGACCCTTCTCTTTTCCTCACTGAAGCATTTAGGTGAGTGAAGAATGTGCCACTGGGACATGATGCTCTCTAATGTGAGAGATTAGCATGTACATATTCACAATGAACGCAGTACATATTCCCTGCATGAGTGTTTCTAAGCATTGAAAATTAGCTACAGTGATTCTTAGAAAGGAGAAAAACTATTTTTATCATTTTGATGTCAGATATCACTTGTCTGTTGTGAAGGAATTTGCCTTGGAACAGTCATCTTAGGTCATAAGATATTCTTGATATGAATGCACTCCTGCAGTGGGTTTAAGTACAACCTCCCTGACTGAGTTGCAAAACCTTTATGTTCTGGATTGCCATTTAAGTGAGCAGGTACTTGATGCTTGAAAGGACTATATATGGAGCTGGCACATGGGTGAGCAACCAATACAGATAAACATAACATTGAATCCCATTGAATTTGCCCCATTGAAATGGCCACTAAGCCAAGACCATCTGTGTATCACTTATTTGATGGTGGCAGAACTCGAAGCATTTCTATTAACTGTTTATCAAAGCATGATAAACATAATGTTATCACCTATTCTCTGTTAGTGACCAAAAAGGTACACCTAATACAAAATGTCTCTTTTTTGTCTTGCAATAATTTTAGGATGACTAACATTTAGCTGCTTTTTGGTATACTTTTTCTAACTGCCTGTATGTTTCTTAAGTTCATATTCATCAGCAGGTGACAAAAACAGTCTGTATCTTAGAGATACACCTAAGTACCCCCATAAAAGCTTTATTCTTGTCCTCAATATTTTGTTTTGCAAGTTACCATGTAAGTACCACCTTAGGTTCAGTAGAGAGTGTACACACATATATATATGTATCAAAACGCCTATACAAACTGTGCTGATTACAACTAAATTGTACTGTGCTGATTACAGCTAAATTGTAAATAGCTCTTCCAGCAGGGAATCCCCCAACTCTGCATTACTCTGTTCTGCAAAAGTAGCAGATGAGTCAGGTTTCCCAGTAAACAGGACCAGAAGGCAATGGCAGTAAGGAAAAGCAACAGGCACAACAAGACTTCCTGTGACAAGACTGTCATTACCTTTTTTGTCTGTCAAGTATGTAGTAATGAAGCTTACCTTAGTTACTGCATATTACTTAAGGGACCAGAGGTAAATCAGGGAGGCTACAACTGCTTTTCACACAAACAGGGGACTTTGAGCATTTTCTGAGCTGTTAATTCACTAAAATGCTCTAGCAGGGAGTTTAAGTTTCACATATTGCATCATCAGAAGAAAAGCTGCCACTTGCCAATGAATTATCTGGGGGATCCTTCTTCTGAGAGCTCATGACCTTTTGTGGTTTGTGCAATGCATAGCACACCTGGGACACCAGGGCCTCACCCTTCTGTACAGGTAAAAAGGTACCGGTTTGGGCTGTTTGAGAAACTGGGTTTTTGATTGACCACCTATGTCTCTCTAGAGGAATAAAATCAGGCAACAGAACTGTTTTAGCTTCACCTGGAATTTTCTCCCAGGTTTCCTAGATGAAGTAAATCCTTGAATGTGGTTTGGAGTTAACAGAATATCTCATATAAGAAGAGATGACATTTCCCCATTTGATGTGCAAATCAAAGGAGCAAAAGGACTAGATGTGAAAAACAAAATGGGAAATGGGAAATGTGCCTTTTTTATCCTATGATGCAATGGCAATGGCATGTACCCACCTCTAGTTCTGTTGTACTAAGCTTGATCTTCCCAGGCTGTGCCCTCACCACAAGGTCCCGGGCTGTGCCCTCACGACTAGGTGACACAAGTGCCATATTGAGCATCTCCTACTGGCACCAGTTTCCTACACACAGTGCCATGGAGACTAAAACACATCTAAGCCCCCTGCTACACGGTGAAGCTTTTGGTGATTTATGTATGGCAGAAAAACACCAAGAAGAAAGATTGAGACTGAGCTATAACCCCAGGAAGATGCATGGAGTCTGTCCAAGGCATACTCAGGGCACATATGAGTAAGAGGCTCAGTGAATAGAATTTGAATGCTAAATTGCTCCTGAATAAAATTGTGCAGCTCCTGCTGCAGTACTATACCAAATATTCCAAATACCAAGCAAGACTTGGAAGATAATATTGGATTTGATTCATATTTTAAACCTATGACAAACCAAGAATTAAGGTAAAAGATATTATTAGGCTGGCAGGAAAGGGGAACATGGGAACTCTAAGTATGGTGGCTGGAAACTATTTTTTTAAGTGATGGTGGCAGGAGTTTCTGGGGAAAACAGCAAGTCAGGGTGAAGATGCTTGTTGAGTGACACCTGAGACAACAGCTGTGCTGTGATAATTTTAGATGGTAAGAGAAGAACCCAGAGAGAAAGGAATGCAGGGAGAAGGGGGCTTACAGAAACCCTCTGCTGTTCCAAGTGAGAGTTTGGTTGTAGAAGGGGATACTTATTCCTCAGTGTTCCTGAACTATGTCTCCAGTGTATGTGTGCATTAGATCTGCCAGTCTGTCCCTTGTTGGTTAAGCCCTGACCTACAGTTAATTATAGTTACACAGTGTTTTACAAAGTGGGAGTTAAGAGTTCATACTAAAATAAAAGTGAAAATTAACGTGAATTCCTACTTTCCTTACAGAAGAAGAGCCCAGAATTGTACTCATTATAAGAACTAAATGGAAGGCTGCAGCTCTCAAAAGGCAAGATGTGATTTGTGCAGAGAAACATGTTTTGTTGAAGCCGGGTTTTAAACCAGTTTCATTAAAATGAGGTGCTTGTGTCCATTCTGGTCAAGCAGTTTGCCTGGTGTAGCTCCAGCCATGAAAGAATCATCTGCAGTGATGCCAACGACAAACTGCTTGCAAACCAAAGTAAAAGCAGCTCCAAGTTAAGGTACTTGTTTTTAAAACACACCCTTGCTTAAGTAGCGCATGTCAGTATAGACAACGCGTAGCTGCCGGCTGCCTGCATGCTGTGCTTCCGTGCCTGTCACTGGTGGCATGGCTCTGCCCTGGGGCACTGGCTGGGAGCTGCGCTGCTCCCATGTACTTAGGTGGGAATGAGCGCAACAGGCGGAGCTCCGGGGCTCTGAACTCAGCACTTCGGTGGCAAGCTGGACAAGGAATACATTTTCAAGAAATGGTCTTTGAATCCTGCTTATTTTTTGATCCTCACTTTTTTTAACAGCCGCAACTGTTCAGGAGCTGAGATTTCTGCAGAAAGCGGTGCCGTGGGGGAGGTTTCTTCATTTATCAGCCTGTTTTACAATCTTTTGCTTCACTTCTAAGGCAGGCAGATTGATGGAATAACTACCGTACAGTGGTGCCACAGCTGTAGAAGTGCACGTTCCGTTACATTTTGGTGTGTTTTTGTTTTCACACACTGGCTGTTTTTTTGTTGAAGTAACTCTTTTTTTTTCCTAATACCTTGAGCCACAAAGTAGTTTCATCTCAGCAGATGTCTTAAGCATAGTTCAGCTGCATCAGCAGATATTCTGGCCATGGTATTGCTCCCCTGTGACTCTCAACAGGGATTTTATTTTATTTTATTTATTTTATTTTATCTTATTTTTTTATTTAAGTGCTGGCAACATGGTTTATTTATAACAAGGAACATATTTCAGGAGCATTTTCTATATCCATATCTATTTCTTCAGGCTTTATCTCAGTAAATAGAACTTTATATTCACATTTAGATTTTTCTTTTTCTCCCCCTCCCCATGTTTTCTGCTCTTCAAACAGCAGCACGGTTAAGAAAAGTTTGGTGAAAGTGCTGTTTGACCAGTATTATAGTCTAGAGCAGACTCAGCAGCACTATGCAAACATTTTCTTTACTGCATTAGTTCTTTCACCTACCAGATATATCAAGCTAAAAGTTTGTAACACTGTTTTTTTCCCTCATGTGTGTTTCAATTTTTCTGACATCTGGAAAAAGTGGTTTTTGACTTGGTCCTTCCTGCATAACTTCTGTTTAAACCTGATTCACAAAAAAGATATAGTGTTTGCCTAGGGTTTGGGTGATTAACATCATTTCTCCTTTTCCCTGGCAGTGCTACAACTCTTTGGTAGAAGGAGCCCCAAAAGAACTACTCTGGGAATTGTCACGTTTTATGATGTATGAGCTTCTTTTTCTTTTTAATTTTACCACAAGAAAAGAAGGAGCAGTCTCTCATCTGCACGGATCTCCTCACCCTTGCTGAAGGTCGAGGCTTGGAGCTGGTTAACCATTAAAATGAAAAGCCAAAATCCTGCAGAGCCCTCTCAGGCAAAGCTCTCATCTCCTTCAGTAGGTGCTTTGCTTGATTAAACACGGAGGGCCAAACTGTTAACAGATGAATAAACAGGCTTCGTTGGAGGATGGCCCCCCTGCTCCATGAACTGGTGCTGGGACAGGGGACAGGGTCCTTTCGCTGACAGTGGGACTGGAGCACTGCTAATGCGACTGCTGGGGTGCAGTAACAGCTATCACCCTTTCGTCTCCTTTGAAAAGGAGATATTTTTGTGAAGTCAGTGATTCTCACACTTGCAGACCCACTGGCTGAGCACTATCCCCATTTCCTTCAGATTCCACTCTTGAGCAAAGGTAGGGCAAGGGCCAGCAACTTCTGTTCTCCCAGGAGACTGACTAGTCTGCACTATAGATTCAGATCCAGAAGACCCATTTACATCTCTGTCAGGTAAGTTGGGTAGGGCCTTGCCTGGAAGTTTCCACTGGCATAAAATGAAGGTGGAAGACTGCCACCTCCTGCATCTCAGCCATAGGGAAAGGGGAAGATGATGGAGCTAAGTGGAATTTGTCTGTAGGGTAAGCTGTTTTCAAAGTGAGGTCCAGTGGGATCCTTCTTACTGACTGC
>JAVHNF010062901.1:0-11427 GCA_034783455.1 Micropsitta finschii
ATCACAAACCCAGCCTGCTGGTTTTGCCGCGAGTTCCACATGGACATTTGCTTAACTCATACTGCTTGATGCTATTGTGCACACTGAAATGGTTTCCACACTAAGGTGCGACGTACTGCACGAAAACTATCAAAACATCTTTGTTTTAAAATTATGAGTAGAGCTGTGATGACAACATAACTCATTTGTTTTCCCTTTAAAAAACCACCAAACAAACCAACAATTTAAATGTTCACAGCTACCTGAAATATTTTGCAGCTTTGATAAAAGGCTTATTTATGTATTTCATAATCAAAGCAGAAAGAACTTTGATCAAATTAAAAGAGAATTCCCCTAATACTACAACTTAAGGCACATACTTGCTCATTCTTCTTACAGAATTATAATTTTTCTTCACAGTAAGATTCATGGTCTTGTATAAAGTACTCTCCATGTATCTTCTGTAGAACAGTTAAAATGTAAACTTGTCAGATGGAAATACCATCTTCCTGTTAGTTTCAACCATTTAAGAAATTAATTTTAAATTTTAAAAGACATTAAACCAATAAAGTTTAAACTTTCACAACAAATGAGTGTTTCAACAAACATTATCATTTCATTTGCCAAGGCTTAAATGAATGTTCCATGAGTACAATTCTAAATTGGCAAGTATTCTGAAAGAGGCAGAACTACCTATTGTGCATATAATAGCTTATTTGACAGAATAAAGCTAACTTTGATTAGAAGGAGACCATGGCACACTACCTGAATCGTTGCGGAGGTATGATGACATGGCTGGGATGAGGCAAGACTGACTGAGTAGCTCTAGAAGAACGGATGGAAGAGCAGTGCTGTTTTGTCCTCTCCCCTCATGGCTAGTTTGGGTGTCTCCATTTGATGTACTCCCTGCAGGGTTTATATAACTGGCAAGAACCTGAAATACACAAAAATATTTCATCAAAACTTATCTATTCTAGGCAAAACAACTTCCTTCCCTTAAGGAAGATGCCACAATACTTTAGTATCTATTGTGCCAATTCAGTACTGGTATTTAGTTCAGCAGTCCCAAAGATGTCTCAGAAGAAATTCTATACAGTTATTAGATCATGATTTCAACTTTTGCTAATGATAAATAAACATTATAATTCTGAATTACCTTAGAAGTTCAAGTAATATGAATTCTGACAAACCTGCTGGAGTTATGCAAAGCAGGAGTTTGCAGGCTAACACTGAGACATGCAGATGATGAGTCCCATTCACTTTAGAACACCAACTAGCAGCAAAAGATGTGTGTTTTGCTGTTGGTGTTTTTTTTTTTTTTACTGCAAATGTTTCAAAAACCTTTGTTAACTTCCTTTTGGGTGGGACTTCAGGGTTTACGGACAAAACGACAAGTTACAGTGAGCATGACAGTTATTTAGAACAACCACTTGTGAACATGACTCTTGCTTAAGTGAACAAAGAGCAACCTTCCCCACAGTGAAGGTAGAAGTCACCTCACACTGCACACCTGCTCCTCCCTTCACAGGTCCTTACCGTGTGCTGTACAGTGTAATGTACTTCCATGGGACTGATTTGTGCAGTTTTACTTTAAAACCAAGTAGGCTTGAAAGGCTGTATTATTTGAGATCTCAGGGCCTCTATTCACCTTTTCAGCCTTTTGTCCTTTATTTCACTCCCTTTTTGCTCTGACCCTACTACACGTGGCATTTTGCTGCAGCATCTTATCAGCACCTCCATACAACGGAATTTCTCTAAACAATCTTGCTAGAGAAGAGACCTTTGGATAGCATAATACAAAACACTGCCTAGAAGTTCTGTGGAGAGCTACTTCAGATGATTTTCCACTTTCTTGCTTAGGAAGGTTGTTTCAGATTTTATTTGATTTACTTTTGCAAGAGACATGATACTTGTGTCTCGTAATCTACAGTGACTGAAATAACTGATTATATCAAAATGTCATCAGTCAGGTCATGGCATTTTCAAAATTTCATCTCCTTTGTCCTTTGTCCCAGCAATGAGTGTAGCTCATGCATCTGAGGTGACAGTTCTGTGAATGAAATTTTTCATGACTAGATAGAATCTCATTTTCCCTACATTGACCTAAGATAACAGGGGTTGGTTTCATTTCACAATGGACTGAAAAGCCTAATTATGCAGTATTTTCTTCTCCTTTACATGAGGCATTTGGAAGGCAGACTTTTACTAGTGATTTGCTATTGTCATTTAATTGACATACTCATGATTTGATAGTATGCCTGACTGAGGTATTCGTATATTGATATAACACATTCATTAGCACCAGTAACAACCACGGGCATTTCCTTGAAGCAGAGAAAAAACATGCAAGAAATGAACAGGTAAGATTAGTTGGCATAAAGCCCAAAATGCCTGTTCCCACATCCTCCTCCTTTAATGGACAGTTTTTACTTTTGATTGAATGCAGCAGCATTGACAGAGGCATGTGGCAGCTCCAGGGAAACACACTGGAATGCTTTTTGGTTCACTGTCTATTCAAAAATGTCACCTGGGCTTACCCATGCTGGTCTTTTTTATGCAGCACCCTAGAGATGTTTGACAACAGTCCCACTCAAAACATGATCTGTACCATTTTTCATGTACACAGGTGGTTGGTTGTACATTATTTTTTTCTCAAAATACCGTAATTACTCTGCTATATGACTTAAAAAAATACAAGCTTCATTTCTACTATGCAGTTCTAGTTTTTCAAGTGCTTATCATTAAAGTTTTGTTATTACACACCTGTAGAAGGCAGGTCACATGCTCTTCTTCTAGCCTTTGCTTAGTCAAAGCTTGTTCAACATCCCATCCTGAAGCTGTGGAGCCTGTTCCAAAGCCTGTACCCTTGGCCCAGTACAACTGTTGTTCTTCCGTTGATGCAGTGTTGTGCGTACTTGACACCTGCGGCTAAATTAAGATAAGTCACAATAATTTCATGTTTTTCATCTTATGAAAATTGTCTTTAGAAAATCTTTGTTCTGCAAAAGAACGTAATTCCAATTTATTAACATCATAAAGATATCATCAGGATTCATTGAAACTCAAATCTTTAGATAAGAAGGACTTTGCCACATACATGGAGTTCCAGTACAGATAAGCCCTAAATTGTTAGTGGTTCTTCAGTTCAACCAGAACTGTAAGCCCATTTTTGTTTTCTTTTAAAGTACTACTACTGCTTAAATGATGAAAGGTATCAAAATGCTACTTAATATCAAGGTAAACATCACAGCTCTGTAATTATTACTGTTTAGCACGTAGTCAAGTTTAATAACATATTCAGAACAAAGGGGATGGGAGTAGGAATGTTATCAAAAGCACAAAAATGAAATGTTGAGATGCTCAAGCATGTGGTGATTTTGAACAAATGCCCCAAAGCAGCAAGAGGTTTAAGTTACATGTATAGCACTGAAACAAAAAATGTTTCCTCTCCAGGTAAGGGCCAGGGGGGAAATACCTTGTCCTTAAAATCATCTGACAGAATGCACTTTTCCAAAGGTGCTTGTTGAGGTTTTTCCAATGGTCTGCCTCACTGCATTTTACTAACATAACTCCAGTATAATATTGTTCAGCTGGTATGACTATTTAAATACTTATGTTAATTTTGAAATTTTATCATATATTTGGTGAAAAGGATAAAAAATTTGATCTATACTTTTTAATCAATGCTCTCCTAGTTACATATTCAGCACCCTAAACAAGTGACTTAATTTCTGGGAGCACTGAGCACTTGCTACTTTCTTTACCGGGCAACAATTAACCTTACTGGAAACCAGGCATGCGAGTAGATGCCCAACTTTAATTTGCAATGCTTGATTTAAAACTCTGAAGTTTCATTTTCTGTTCTTCTTTAATAAACTTTGTTAAAGGTTGCATTTGAAGGAAAAGAAATTACATTTGAAATTACCACAACAGTAAATAAAGTTACCACCTATGAAGTACCATACTGACAGCAGTCTGGAATCACCATCTAACTTTTACAGTGGGAATGTAATGTATCTTGGTGATGAAATAGCTGTGTGGTTATTCTCATGTAAACATTGCTCATTACATCACTCATGAACATGTTATGCCTTTAAAACTCAAGAAGATGGTCATAAGCACAGACTTCAAGCATTTAAGGGAAAGCCTGGCCCCATAAATATAAGCTTCAGTGCAGGCCTGATGGATCTCTAGTTTCAACTTACCATCTATCACCTGCCAGATGCAAATTATGAGAAAGCAAGCTGTTTAAGAGGTCATGGTAGAACTGAAGCAGAGATAAAAATTAATGGTTGCCCTTTCCCTCCAAAAGCACAAAAAATTAAGGCATTAATGTGCCAGTAGCCTGATACCCCATCAGAAGCAGAATATCTCGACTTTCCCTTCAATTTGACTAGTCATTAAAGTGAATTATTCTGAGGCACAGCTTCATCTCTTCCTTGCTCAGCCCCTCAGTATCAGCTGATAAAATACAGACAGCCCTATACTTTGCAGCTACCTAGACATATTTAGGCACAAAGAACTTTTTTGTGCAAGCTTCTGCCACAACAATGCTAGAGAGGGCAAGTCATGAGGTTTTTTTAAACACTTTCATAGACAAGAGGTACATTATGCAGAAATGGCAACTCAGAATCTTAAAAACCCAGGGGATACATGTTCTGAATAGAAGGTATAATACAGGAAGCACTCTTGAAAAAGTTTCATTTTGGTGATTCACTCAGGATCTTGAACCCTATAGAAAATTTTTCTCTTTAGATATCATTTACTCATCAGTAAAATACGTATAAAATAATTGCTGCATTTATACATTCATTTTCAAACTCATTTGTTTGTGAAGCATTTAAGAGGAAACAGTTTGCAGCCAGTAGTTTAGATGATGAATACTAAATAACGTAATGAGGTCATGCTATCTAATGAGGATTAAAGAACCACTATCCATTGAACATTATGTCTTCATACACTGAAAAAGAAGGTCCTATAAAAGAAACTGATTACACCTTAATGCCTCATGACAAGCCTTCGTTGTTGGTTAAATTTCATGATTACTATGTTCATTTGCAACATGCAAGGACAATTACTTATTCAAGTTCTATTCAATTGTTTTTGTTTTTCATTCAAATGCCAACTCTGCAGAAATTAAGACTACAACAAAAGCGACGGGGTTATTTTCTTTTCTATAGTTTAAACTCTTACTGCTTCTCAGTGACAATAATGCTGCTGCTAAACTTACCTCTGCCTGGTTGGGACTAGAGTTGGGCACTCTTGGTGCATGGTGGCTTAGAGCAGAGAGACATGCGAGGATAAGATGTATAGCCCCAATCTCCAGCGCCATGCGCCTAAGCAGTACTCCATCATCAGTAGTTAATGGTGTAGTGCTGAACAAACTGCGCAACACATGGAACGGCAGAGTTGGAAGCACATTTGCTGAAGGAGACTGCAGGATATGACCTAGATTGAAGAAGAAAAATATCAAACCCGTATTTTCTTTTAATAGTTCAGTACAGCCTGTTAATCTCTGCAATAATCTATAAGAAACACATCCAGAAAACTACTAAAGTCTTAAACATTCGGATGGAGTGAGCTACCTTCACAAAGAAATTTCTGCTTGGGAAGAGTGTAGAAGAAAGAATATTTTTTTATTTCTTTTATGGATTTTATTAACCAAAGTTATAAAATCTCATTCACCATTTCCAGAGGGAAAACTTAGTTTGTGAATGACAGTGAGCATACTCCTGTATTTGGCGACACTTCAGGTTGTTATTTCTGAATTAAGAAAACAAAGGAGGTTTAGACTAATTTAAAGAAAGAAAAGAAGTAAAATTCCAACTAGAGCAAATTAAAGAATGCACATGGTCAGCTAACAGCAGCTCAGCTGACAAGGAGCTGCAGTTTGCCTTTTCTTTTTCCATATTCATGTGCTAAAGTGGGAATTAAGTCCCTGACACAATCCAATCTGTGATGCTATTCAAGCTGAGTGTGTGGTGAAATCCTAACATCATTTTAATTAATGAGCTGCATGTTTTGTAGTAGAATTATTTTAAATTTTTAACCCTTCTGCATTACAAGCAAGAATTACTTCTTTTTAAAGCTACATTTCAAATAACAGTGAATCATTAATGTAACATACTCAGATGTGGGACTGTCTCTATTTTTTCTGTATTTTACCATGCATTTCACATTCCTTCCCCAGTGCATATATAGAGATATCTGAAAACTGAAAATACTTCAAAATAGCCAACTCTGTTGAGAAGTTTTTATTCTACATATATTTTCTCCCTCATTCTTAGAGATTATTAGCTATATCGTCATACTGATTGCTAAACTGAAATGCATGTTTAAACTGAAATGCATGTCTAAACTTAAATACATCTGTCTATATTTGTATGCATATACTATGTAAGTATACGTTTGTATGCATACAACTACACACTCATACACACAAGTTAATTCGTATCTGTCTGACACTCTGTAAAGACAGTAACATGAAGGAAACAAAAAGTCCTCTAGGATCTTCATAAATAAAGCTGAGCACCTCTGGAAAAGAAGCCCATCTGATATACTTGCAGAACTGCAGGTGTAGCAAAACAGATATATAAGTTAAGCTCTTCATATTATGTGAAAAGGTAAAGAGGTTCTAGGTGTATGAAAAAATGCGTTTTCAACAGAAAAGTAGAATATATACAGAGAATGAATGTGGGCTGCTGTGTAAAACTGATCCCACATTTCAACAAGCTGAATTCAGAAGTTTGGCTTTTGGAATGGACAAACTGATTGTTTAGTCCAGCAAAAACAAAGGCTAGGAGGGAATACAGTTCCTCTCAACAAATGCATTGGAGAAAGAAGAGCTATAGATGATGAAGAACAATGCTGGCACAATGATATATGGGCAAAAATTGGATATGAATAAATGTAGGCTGAAAATGAAAGCAGCCCCTACTTATCAGGAAAATGAGGTTCTGGAACTGTATTCCAATAGCAATAGTGGATGCACACATGAAAAAGAAAGCAACCCAAATTTTAAGGGTTTGAGCTGGTCTTTTTACTATTAAAAGAAATTAGAATAATTCTTTGCAATAACATGGGGCTGGAACCACCCAAGGACATAAAAATGGGACTGCAGAGAGTCTTTCAGGTAGTAACTACTTCATCCAGTTTATTCTTGTCTACTGTCCTATAGCTTGATAGGGCAGAAATAAGAAACAGAAGGGAGAGTAAACAAGACTCTTGGTTTCTCAGCTGGTCTTATGAGCTACATGTTATCCACCACTCTATAGGCCGCTGAACAGACTATCTTCAGTTGATTGCAGCATGGAAAGAACAGCACTCTTTTCAAAGTCATAATGAAAGGCAATGTCTTAAAAGTACTAAAACATCTTTCACATACACTCTTCCAGTTTTTCAAAACACTAACAAATACAAATATTAGAACTATATGCAAAATGACAGGTTGGGTTGCAGACACTGACTACAAATTGTATCTTGTCTCAGACTGTTCATTCATTGAAGGATACCCCATTTCTCCCTCTGAACTCACACCATTAAGGCAGAGCTCCTGCTTAGCTAATTTGATCACCATGACCTTTAGATCTTTCTCTTCTTTTATTAAACTGTGTTATTCAACAGTTTATTCTACTGGAGCTATGCTCTTGTCCATATTATTCTGCATTTGGTTGCAGAATTACATGATTGCTCAATTATTTGAGTGTATCCAGCTACTCCTATTGCTGTTTGAATGCACTGTTACCTTGACAGTGTCACTCTAAATTTTATCAGCAGTTATTTTACAATTACTCTGACACCGAGATGAGAACACTTGAACACTGATGACTATGACAAAAACTTTACCAGACAGTTTAATATTTAGAGACAAAAGGCTATCAAAGATGCTATAGAAACACAGGTCTGCATAAACCAATTCTAACTTCCTGCTAAAAAGAATTAAAGTGTAAATAAATTTAAGAAAAATGATCTAGCTGTGGTCTACAAAGAAACATAATAATTGCAGCACATACTTCCTTCACCATCATCTGTAACTCCCAACACCAATCTCAACAGACACTGAGCATGTTTCCGTTCTTTTAGCAGCACCTCAGCATAGCCCGGGAGACGAAGAAATAAACCAAAGGCAGCCAAAGAATGTGCAGGTATAGGAGACATAGTCTGAACTGTTGACTTGATCGGTGGAGGTTCTGCAGCAATTGTTTCTGGTGCTTCATACACCAATTCTCCTGACTGTTCGATGGTGACCCATTCAAACTGATCACTGTCCTTCTGCTTTTCCTGTGTGGTTGAAGTAACCACTGGAGTGCTCACCTTAAACACAAAAATAACAAAACAATTTTGTAGTCATTCACTTAATCAAACAGGCAAAAATGTTATTAAAGTTATGATCTAAAGGATGTGCAAAGGACTCCATTAAAAAGACACAAGAAATATGCTACCATTTACAGATACGGGGATCAGGAGAGACAACTAAAAAGGGCACCTGTTGTGTTTTTAACGTAGTTCTAGAAAGTCCTGCGTACAGAAACAAGCAACTGTGTCTTGCCAACCTAAAACTCTCAGTTAAAACATGCTGCTTAAAATCTAGAGGCATAGGAAATAAACTACACTAAAATAAAGAATACAAAAATTAGTTTATATATCAGACTTATTTTTAACGTTAAACATTGAGTGTGAATTCAGGCATTTGATTTTTAATTATGTGCTGCAAAAAGGAGAACAATTAATCATAATACCTTTAAAAAACTAAGAAGAAATTTGGATATCGGCAGTCTTGTAGCATCTTGTGCTCCTCGTGGGCTTTAGATTGATTTGGCAAGCTTTATTACTACTAATCTCCTAACACAACAGTCTGCTGTTTTGTTTTATGAACTATGCAGGAGGACTATAAGACTAGAGGACTATGAGAAATAGAGGACTACGAGACATAGAGGACTACGCAGCCAGGCACTATGACGGGAATCAGAGTTTAAGGAGTAACAGTTGTAAAACTCCTCAGGAAACAGTCATACATTAGGTTAAAATGAAGGTATGACAGCCAGGTCTCTCTCACAGCTAAACATCACAGAAGTTTCAGGCTTCTATGCTATTCATATGAACTGATGCAATCATATTTAAAATTTTAGTATTTATCACCAGACTGCACCAGAAAAATTAATCTGAAAAGCCCTTGCAGAACTTATTCAGAATACCAAATTCCTAATTAAAAGGCAAAGCCATGTTTAGCTGCATTTATTCCAATCACCTACACATTAAGAGAATAAGAACTATCAGTGACTTAGAGAAATATAAAAGTAAAATTAATGAATGAAGGGCCTGGAGAATTCATCAGTGTTCACTCTGAATCTTCAATTTGGTATTACTGCACTTAATTTGGTTTTATGGATCACAGAATTCTTATTCAGTATTTGAATCCAGACTTACATCAAGCTAAATAATGGTGAAAAGAAAGTAATTTCTCAGGACTGTAGGAAAACGAAGGAAGAAAGGGATGAAATTCCTCCTGGTCATAAGCTGCCTTTTGTCTGTTGCAGAATCCCTTCAAACAGACTTCCTCAATCTATAATACACTTTATCAGTCTTGGATTTCAAAATACAGTAATTGTTTATGTTAACACATTTCCTTAACTTTTTATTTCTGAACTGCATCGATACCAGACCTCTAAAACATCTTTGCAGAACTATTTACAAAGAATTAATACAAATTTTCTGATCTTACTCAAGGGTTCTTGCCATAGTTTTGCAGTCAGGGTACTGAACAGCACCCTCTTCATGAATTCATGATTAATTTAATTTCAAAGGGAAAAGATATTCACAGTCTCTCCTGTTAGGAGTATCAGGCAAACTTCAAAAATAAAGCCAAACAGAATAGGAATAATTCACAGGTTATTTTTCCCTTTTTAATAGTTTGTGTACCAGAACAGCAGCCAAAGGAATAATTTCACACTAATGCCACTACTGACACTTTTGAAATGCCTGTCAGTGCCTCCAGAGAAACTTCATACACAATTATAAGTACACAAATATAAGTTCTTATATTATCTTATAATTACTATTACAAACATAAAGATAATTAAGATTATACAGCTGTTTATTATTTACAATAGTAAATTTAAATAAAATCATAATCTGCTTTGAGAACTAAACTTCACTTAACAAAAAAATGGTTTAATGTTTTAAGTGAGATGATCAACAGAAGCGAGGCAAGCAGCAACAGCAAACTCACACACTTGTTACACAAGGACTTGACTACTCAAGCAGACTATAACATTTAGCTGGACTGGGCTGTGTTAAAATAGCACTCGCCTATTTTAAAGCAGCTTCCCCCATAACTGAGATGCCAAAGTGAACCATAAAGAAATATGAGGAAAATACTGTCCTTCAACACACACACACACACACACACTTTTAGCATGTTTTTCTACACTGACTTTCTCACTCACTTGCTGAATTACATCAGGATAAAGCATAGGGAGTCTCTCTGCAATAAGGGCCAATCCACCCATTCCTGCAAAAACTTGCAGTGGAGACTGAATGGGACAGGTGTCAAGAAGTGATTCATCTAGAACTGCATCCATACACTCATCCCCAGGGCTGATGGCTTCATCTTCAGGGCAAGGTCCCAGTAAATCCACATGCTCTACAAAAACACAGAGGAAAAAGAAATTAAGACAACATCATCAACACTGAGTTTATTTCTTCATCCTCAACTTAAAAACGGACTTCAGAGGTCCCAGTTCCTTCTTAAGCAAAACCTGAGGTGAGAAGCTGAAATGAATGAGTACAAGAATACCAAAAGAAAATTAAAGTATTCATGGTACTTTTTGCTAGTGATGGCAGACCATAAGTTGGTATTATTTATATAAAGCTACATGTTAACCATTACATTGTTAAGTTTTATTAAAACTTGATCTATACCTTCAAGATGTTTAAGTGTCTTTCATCTTAGAGATGAAAACAGGTTTGTTACTCTTCAGTAAGTTCATGGCTTAAGAAAGGGAAGAACCTCACTTAAATTAGTCTCGCTTTTTTCTCAGAAGTGCTGAACAAGAGTTTCTTTTTTCTTTTCTCCCTCCTATCCTTTAACTCGCCATCCATAAAGTTGCATCACCCATCACTCACCACACCTATCATTCTCACATCTCCTCTCTGTGAGGTGTCCAAATGCCCCTCTGCCAAAGCTGTGAAATTTAATGCTACTCTTCCTCATAAAACAGATCAAGATCTCTATTGCTAACTTTCTACTCACCTCCATTCTCCCAGTTTCTGACTAAACACCCTAATATCTTGTACGAGAGACAGAGATTGTTTTGTATAGCAATGCACACAGGTTGTACACACAGCACCCTACCACAGTTAATTTTGCCAAAAAAATCACAGAATCCCAAGGGTTGGAAGGGACCTCAAAAGATCATCTAGTCCAACCCCCCTGCAAGAGCAGGGTAA
>JAVHNF010062906.1:8056-19692 GCA_034783455.1 Micropsitta finschii
GTAAAAGACCCTCAGAGACCAACACCACAATTTTGCATGCATGCAGGGAACTTTCTGGAAAATGATGTAATCCATATGTAGCCTTGTGAATATGTATGTAGGCCCAGGGACTATATAAGGACAGCTTGTGTAGCAATACAAAGACACATGTTAGGAGGAGCTATCCCCCGTGTCTCCCAGTGCTACAATAAAGAATACCTGCTTGTCAACTTGAAAACTTTGTTGGCAAGTTTGTTCCTGGAGTTTTCTCCGAATCACCTTTAGCAGATATCAGGGAGGCTCAAGCCCTCCAAATATATCAATCTGCAATCCCAAGACTTCCTCAAGTCATCCAAGGCAGTCTTTGCCTACTTCCTCACTCTGATCTGCTGGTGTGAAACACAGACCAATCATGTTAACACCCACATTGAGGTATCATTGGTTCCTAAACCACAAGCCGTTAATGAGTCCATTGTCCATCCCACAGAAGAGTTCACACATCCAAGTTGTTCTTTACCACAGAGGGCAAACTTCTCCCTCATTTTCCTTGCTTTTCCTAGAGGAGCTGTTTCTATTCATTGACGTACTTCATTTGTGCAAGCTGTCCTTATACACTCAGTTATTCCAACATTATAGGTCTGTGTCTGCACATGGAAATTTTGCTATTCATGCTTGTTTCTCAGGCTGTATCCATTTCTGTACGCACAATTAAGGCACAAAGACAATCCTGCCCCACTTTAACAGGTGGATCCTTTCTCTGCCCAGCAGCCCTGAATCCCCAGAGAGTCAGAACCTTGTTGACAACAACAGCAACTGTAAAAAAGAGACGGCCTATTCTTTCCCAAACTGATAGGATCATGAGGTACACCTGGAGTTCCTGATGTCCCTGACTCTCAGACCCAGAGCAGCATAGGCACTCTTGATACACCAAAGACGTCCTTCTAACAGCATCCTTGGTGTCCATGTGTTCTGAAATAGCAATTACTGGACAAGCATCATTCCACATCTGAATCCCTGGCACCAACAAGACACCTTTGGGAAAGTCATCAGAGTAGACATGGTTTTCTGTCCCTTGGAAGGAATTTCCTCACTGCTAGCTGCTGCTGCTTCCTCTTGGTGCAGATCCATGGTTCAAGCTCATAGTTGGCTCTGATATGTCCCCTGACAAGATTTGCTGTCCCTTGCCAGCTACCAGATACAGTACATGATCTGTAGTTTCAAATCGGCAAGGGAGGAGATGCCTTCTCTGTGCCAAAAGTCATAAGCCCTAGCCTTACAATTTGTCACTCAACTGAGCAGAATCATCGGCTGCCACCTCACCTGTGCAGCTGAGGTTTCAGTCTTTTCTGTGTAAGGCCTCAGTGAAGACACTGTCAGTCTTTCTTCTTCCACCATGCTTCACAGTCTGTCCACCTCCACCCGCAGCTCTTTCACCTGGTAAAAGAGCTGTGCTTTGGATGAGGCAGCCCCTCATCCAGAAAACACTTTCTGCAGAAAAGGACTCCCTGCCTGCCTCCCCCAGCCATGAACTTGTTCCCCCTGGGCACTTGTACAGTCCAGGATCTAGGAATCAGCATCCTCTCCCTTTATGTGCTCTGGGTTAAGGCCTTTGCTGTACCAGGATAGTTGCTCCAGTATCCTGTGGTGTGGTACCACCATTGCTGAGAAATTCTACCACCTTCAGCAAAGTTACTGCTTCCCTTCTGCATGCATTCAGTTATTTGTGTTCAAAGCTGCCCTCTAGGTCTGGCAGTTCTATAGCTGTCTCCCCAGCATGGCTTGAAATGGTGCTTGGTGCTCTCATCTCTAATCTGGAGGAAGCTCAAGGCAAAAGGCATGATTTCACTGAAGTGAAGGACACTACAGACCTGGAGAGATTAGGATCAATATCCTTGGAAAATGCATCAGGTAAAATACCAAATAGCACTCTCTAACCTACTCTTTTATTGCTTATGAGCATTCAACTGCCTAGCCTGAAATAAGTATGCATGCTAGACTATGATCTTTTATAACTGATTAAACTGTCTGGTACTATTGCTTTTTTGCATAAAGGGTGTAGGATAAAGGCCCTATTGAGCTCCAAGGCAAATTAAAATGTATATCACATTATATTTATATTAGAATCTTTTGTACATTTTGCCTGAGAGGGACAGATATCTCTCCACAAGAAATGTATAATTTCAAGGGATGCATCTCCACAGGCCTGCCATGATAAAATTGGAAGGTTATTTATAATAAATGACTACATGGTGTGGCAACAGCAAAATATTACTGAGAATTAGGGAAATAAAGCATGAAGTTCTGAAGATGAAAGATAAACATGAATAAAGAAATCTATAACAGATAAAATACAAGAGGCCAGAAAAAAATATGAAATATAATGACTGTGAATAAAATGGTAACTCTAGGAAAAGTGCAAAACTGACAAGTAGACACTGAAGTGCTGAGGATATCAACAATAGATTTTTCTCAATAGATTAACAACTCCCACCCACACTTTTTCATGGGGTAACAATTAAAAAATGACAGTCGAGCTGCTTCCTTTCCAAAAGGTTAGCCTCTGAAGATTCACAAGTTGCTAAGCTAAATTAGTCTTCTTCTTACAATAGTACCTCAATCATGTATGAAACAAAGTCTTCAGTTCAAAATGGAAGCAAAGACACTATAATGCAAAGTATAATGCCTTTCCTCTATTTCAATGGGTCTGTCTTTAATTATTTTTAAGGTGAGGTGTGTCCTTGATTTTCACCAAGTAGAGGCAGTCCTGTGCTTTTCCAGGAGCGTTTCAGTGTCATGTGCCAACATTTTGTGATATTGAATGCCTGCTGCCCTAGGTGCTGTCTCTCCCTGCAGTTCTTAACTATGCCTCCCTTCTCTCCATTGCTTCTGCACCTACACATTCCCTTCCAGTCTCCATGAAGAGTAGGTTTTACATTTTTATTACAATTCTGTGCATTACAAAGAAAAATGCACTTGATAAAAGAGAATCAGTGATGGAGCTCCTGATTATAAATAAACATAGCAGAATAACATCCAGCTAGATTTATACAACTGATAAAATGCAAGTCAACCACATTAAAACCTACAAACAGGTAGCATCTCCTGTGTTTTAAATCTTCTTCCTCTATTTCACTGAATGGTTGATTTGGATACAATATCCAAATACAGAGAAAGCGTGCAATGAAACTTACTAATAGATGATATTTGAACATCTAATGGATGGAGAGAGTTACAGCATTTATCAGTATAGTGAGAGATTATTAAACATTCTTTGTTGATATAACATTAGCAGAGACAGAATTTCCACATAAATAAACAAAACTAGGATAGTTTGACATTCAAGGCTGTGTTAAAACAGAATGAAAAGTCATAGATCTGCTAGGTAATACAAGCCATCAGACACCTTTAACGTTATGCTAGGCAGAAATTATTACCTACAGTGTCTCAAGCCTGAAAACAACATTTTGCAAATATACAAGTTTCTTGGAGCTCCTTGTGCAAGAATTAAATTGTGGTAGACATGGACTAAAGCAATCTGAAATTTCTTCGCTACTCTGCCTTTATCAGCTAGGACTAATTCTAAAGTTCCAGACTTTGCCTAGGATGATGGACTTGATGATGGATAAGTCATAGGACTTAACTAGTCCTTTGGTTGTATTAAGTTTTAGCTTTAGAAGAGTTTTACAAAAGCCATTTCTTAAAAAAATAAAAATAAAAATAAATAAATGGTTCGCTTACATGTGGAAAAGTGTTTCTTCAGTGCTGAAAAAGGAAGCATGAAAATGAACATTGACCTAAGAAACAGATGCTGTAAGTCTTAGTGACAGGAAGGTGGTTCTATTCTGTATGAAGCCATATGAATTACCTTTCACTGTTGCTTATCATGCCATGATAGCTTTTCATGTGCAGCATCATAAGGCTGTAGCATCTGTTATTTGCATCTTGTAAAGAGCCAAAGCTAATAACAAACTGTAGCTTACAGATATGTACCTTTTAACCTTGAACAGGTTCTGTTCCCATGAATAGGAAGAGCAGAGTCAGAAGATGCATTTCACAGCTTGAAGTTTCTGAGAACACGGTGATAAGGTTTCACCTCGCATCTGTTTTCTGGCTACTGACTGTCACAGATATTGCCATCACTCAGTTGTTTCCTTCATCTTGCAGGGGATTTCAGTGAAAGATTTGAAATGACAGAAGGAATCAGCTGGAGTCTAGCTAAGTTAAGACAGAGTCAGGTGCATCTGTTAGAATACCTTCGGAACAAAGTTTTGATTTCCATCTTAAACTTCACCAAATGTAAATTGCTTGTAGATACGATTATGAGAAAACCAGCATTTAAATTCAAGGTCATACTGAAGACAAAGGAAGTCAGACTTTCAGGGTACAGTTCCTAATAATACTTCTTTACATAGAAGTATTATAAGTGCTACATAAAGTCTTTTTATAGAAATTCAGAAGAACATTACAGAATTGGATTGAGATTGTATATTTTGCCTTGAAATAAGCTTATTTCTAAAAGAAAATGCAGAATTATATCCAGAACACATACATTTGTTCCAAATGTATCAGTAGCCAACTGTAAGGCTTTGGCTCAAAGACTAGTCAATGCTCTGAAAGGAATATAAAAAAAATGGTGTAGTAACAGGGAAGAATTAGACAGCTCGGAGGTATTCAGCACTTCTAGAATATGGTGCCATTAAAATAAGAACATAGAAGGAAAAAATGTCTCCAGAATTACCTCTTTACAGAGGTCAGTACTTTAGTTCTACTTGAGATTCATACTTACACATCCAGAGGAGGGCCACAAAGATGATCAAAGGCCTGGAGAACATCTCCTGTGAAGACAAGCTAAGATGGTTGGGTTTGTTCAGCCTGAAGAAAAGAAGACCCTGGGAAGAACTTAGCAGTCTTCTAGTACCTAAAGTCGGCCTACAAGAATGAAGGAGAGTAACTTTTTATAAAAGCAAGCAGTGATAGCAATGATTCTACCTGGTCTAGTGGAAAGTGTCCCCGCCCATTGCAGGGGGGATGGAAATAGATGATCTTTAAGGTCCCTTCCAACTCAAACCATTCTGTGATCCTATGATGATTCTATGATTCCAAAATCTGACTACAGATTTAGGTACTGACAACTTTTTTCAGAGTATTCCTTCCTTCAAAGCTTGGAAAAAGACTGTTAAACTCCTCAAATACAGGATCAGGCTCACCTGTTAACTTGTGAAGATTCATAGTTTTATCTTCCACCTCACTGAACAGCATCTTGGTTAACATTTGGCTGCAGGCTACCCTTTCTCTTACATTCTTTTAATGCCGATTCCACTAGCCTGTGTAACAAAAAAAGGAAGTGTACCAGTTTGCACTGCCAAGACATTGCACTTTTGCATGGTGAAGAAGGCTACTTAGGCATTCAGGAAGCTTTTCTGGTAAAAGCTCAGAAAATAAAAATGCTCATGGGATGAGACAGAGACTTTGAAGGAGGTTCTCAGATTCAGACAGAATTCAGAAAGCTCAGGTTACTTACCTTTATTTGACTTATGTCACCATATTTAAAATGGAGTTATCACCACTTTCTAGCTCATATTACTTTTTCTAAAATATGCACATTAAACTTAATGAGAGGGAGCATGAATGCAAAGCAGTGGGAGTCATGTGATTTAACAAGGCAAAAGTCTCATTTGCTTTCTTTCCTTCAGGCTTCTGCTTCCTTTCCTCACACCTTGTACCAATCATGATGATTCAGTCTATGTACACCTAATTGATCCTCCAGGTACTCAATCAGAGCAATATTTAAAATGACTGTATTGTCAGCAGGAGATTATTCTTTCTGTTTTATTTTTTTTATATTCCTGCATGAGGAAATAGTGGTTTATCTCCTTTTTTCCCTGCAATTTTATTTTAATCCTTATTTCTTTTCACATTCAATTACATTCATTCATCCAATTAAGTGTATTACAAACACCCATTCTCATTTAAGTCTAGTATTTCTATACATAGAAAAAAATACTTTGTCTATCAGAGGCTAAAACTATAGCAAACTTAATATCTTTTATGTGCTATTGTTTATGAGCTTAAAAAGAAGACAGGCTTTAAAATGTGTAAGCTAATGAAATTTTAAGTAAAAATATATTCTAACTCATCACAGTTTGAGCAGCCTTTGAGCACGTTAGGAGCTAACAATGAGCACGTAAAATGTCAAGCCACAGGGTGACTCCTTTAAAGTTACAAGCATTTGAAACTAACAGCTCATCAGTGCCTTCTTGACCATAACCTTTAAGACAGAGAAAATAAGCTGATTGAATGCTATTTCATCTCACATTCAGAAAGATGGAGAAATAGCCATGTACTTGTCTATAAAAGAATAAACTGTAGCACCTATAACTGGGAGAAGAGACATAATGAGGCAGAAACAAAAAATAAAAAAGGATGAACTTGTCTGTCCCAACATTAGCACAGCTCCATTTAAATACCCGCGTTTTTAAACCAAAGCTTACACTACAGAGTATTTTAAGGTCTGCTTATGGTACTTTTCATTTGTCAATTATACCTAAGCAACTGACAGTAAAACTGAATCTACAATGTGTATCTACAAGATATTCAGCATAACTTGTACAGGGTAAAAAAAAATAATAATATCAGAAAACACAAAGAAAATGTTATGTCATATAGCACTGCTGACCTTTTCCTGCAGCAATATTTTTTAAATTACTACATTTTTAAGTTAGAGTACTGAACAAAAATGACAGCCTAAGCGAGGTGGATCGCAGATAGAGTATTATTATAACCCTGTCAATAAAGTTTAGAGGAGAAGACTTGTATAGAAACATTAATACTATGGCAATATTATAGTCATAAATGCACATGGAAAACACGCTATCATTATGGGACTGGCAAAAATTACTTTTTGTCGCATATTAATTTATTAAATCTTAAATTCATACATTATAAATGACAGTCATCAGGTTCTTTATTTTGGGGAATAGAGATGACCAGCTTTAAGCAATATCTGTAGACATGTTTGGTATGTTATTTGTAGACACCAGTGATACAAAGCGAAAGGACATAAATGACTAAAATAGATGGAACAATTAAAGTTGTGAACTTTAAATTTTTTAATGCAACAACTCATATTCAAAAGCAAATTTACCTCCAAATGGATATTCATATTTGAACATAGATTTCCTTCCCTGTGCTGATTTGCTATGAAGACTGCATTGGTAGAAATATCAGTGGTTTGTTATAACCAACTGTATTAACTATCATTAGTGCATTCAAAGGAAGATACATGGAAGGTTTTGAATTCTGAGGAAGAAAGCATTTATTTAAGTAACTTATCATATTTGGTTTATGTGAAAAAGTTTTGGTAGCAGGGGAGGAGGGGAGTGTTGGGGAAAGGGCTTTGGAGGATCAGCTGGAGTGGCTTCTGTGAGATACGATCAGAAGCTGCCCCCATGTTGGACAGAGCAAGTTCCAGCAGACTCCAAGAGAGACCTGCCACTGGCCAAAGTGCCAGCATGTTTAAGAAAGGGTAAAAAAGGTCGTGCAATGACAGCTGGGAGAGAGGAGTGAGAATATGCAGAGAAACAGCTCTGCAGACACCAAAGTCAGTGAAGAAGGAGGGTGGGGAAGTGCACTAGAGCACAGATTCCCCTGCAGCCCATGGAGAAGACCGTGATGAAGCAGGCCATCCCCCTAGAGCCCATAGAGGTCCATGTGGAGCAGGTATCCATTCTGCAGGTTATAAGAGACCCATTGCTTGAACAGGTGGATGCCCTGAAGAAAGCTGCAGTCCATGGTAAACCCATACAGGAGCAAGCTCCTGGCAGGTAGTGTGGCCCCGTGAAGTAGAATCCACAGAAGAACAGGTTTTCTGGCAGGATTCGTGACCCCAAGGGGGACCCACACTGGAGTAATCTGTTCCTGAAGGACTATACTACATAGAAAGAGCTCATGCTGGAACAATACTTGACATTCTACATCTTGGATACCTCATTAGCTTATGAAATGCCAAGAGTATAAATTGTCAAATTCTTAGGAAAAAAAAAAAGTTGGTCATATCCTTTACACCATCATTTTAATGCCAGCCACAGTTTTAAAGCCTCTGTTATCAGCAAATTGGAAAAGAGGCATCAGATAAATAAATATTTTTGCAACAAATTTGCAGACCAGTTGTACTAAGTAGATTGATAAATGGACACTAACACTCAGGAAGAATAAAACCTTGGTTTTCCATACTTAAACCGTGACAATATAAGCATACTTATGACAACTAAAGACTGAGAAACAATGCAATCATAACTCATCAAAAGAAAAAAGGAAGACAAGCATGAAAATTTTCAAAACAAACATACTTTTGTGAACATTGTTTGCAATACAGATAAATTTAAGAAACTCCAGAACAAAGAATATGAGGGGAAAACAGAATCCTTTCATCTTAGCCAGAATTACTCATAACTCATGATGCTAAATGTCAGTTCTTTTATAAGCCTTTATTTTGCTAAAGCAGCATTTCAAAGACTGATTTTGACTTATTTCCATGCCAAGCAGTTGCTTTCCAAGAAAAAGTTTGGGGTATTTCCAAGGTTTTTCTATCAACTACTTTTTCTGAAAATCCAGGATTTTTAGCAGTTGTCGCTCTTCACACCCTCTCCAACCCCATTCATAGCATGTTTGCCTCATGGAAAACTCCTGTTTCATCAGAAACATGAACACAAATAAAGAAAAAATACGAAAAACATGAAGAAAGAAAATGCAATAAATAAAATATTTGGATAGTGCATACAGCTGCTTCAATTCCCATTTTTCTCCGTATGAGCTTATTTTATCCAGGTTATATTTTCTGATATGTGTGAAGATAGTAGGAACTACAGCGCACAAACATTTAGCAACAGAAAAGAACTGTTTATCACAGGAGATTTAACTCCATGAGCCTGCAAGTAACTAGAAAAGTATTTCTAACCACACTTATTTCTGAACAAAAACATTTTTTGGACAGAAAAATTTTAAATGGCTTCTGAAGACTATTTTTTTTAACTCTACCTAATAAGCCCCACTTTATGTCCAAGAGTAAAGCTGGGTTCATTCCATTTCTCAAGGTCTAGTATACTGAGGAGATCCACTATGGAAATTGCCATGGAACAAAATCCTTATAGACACTTTGATTATGCAAGTGTAACAAATACGTTACTGTGGTTCAACATGCAGTCATTATTGCTCTGACCCTCCTGGCTTTGTCAATAACAAAGAAAAAAAAATATCTGGTTTTCAATAATGCCTTCTCAAACATAATGTAATCTCTGATTTTGTTAAACATAATAATTTCAAACTTCATTATGATGTCATTGAGATTCAAACACAAACACACACACAAAGAAAATAATTAGGTGCAGTTATAACATTTAAGATTGCTGGTTGAAGTGTACTTAAGATTTTGTTGAAGACAATTGGTGGTAGGGGAGGTAAGATCCCATCACATCCTAAGAAGAAAGCCTGTTTTTACAGCCCAGCCATTTATTTTCTTACCATGTCTTTTGTTTGGAGTGAGTATTATTTGTGAGGAACAAGCTCAAAGTGATTGCAAAGTGTTTTTAGAGTAACAGGATTTACTGGAAAGGTATTTGATAAGCTTGTTTACAATGTGCTAGGTCTTTTTGTTTTTGTAATGCATGGTTATTTTTACTATATAATATTTAATTTTTTTACAAAATTTAACACTAGTCCTAGGATTGAAAAATCAGGTAGAGAAGTGAAATAAAATCTGCATTAATCTTTAGCCAGAAATATGCAACACTGAGATATCTTCCACAAATAAGGAAGTTAAAATTTATAATAACCAAGCAGTGAAGGTAAGGAAGGTTATTTTTAGTACAAAAGAATACAAAGTAACACAATTTCTAACACCACTGTTCATTACTAGATGCTATGCTTTTATTCTGTAGAACAAAACTAGCAATGATAGGAAGAAATATATGAGAATTGCTTATTGATAAGAACATCACAAATGAAATACTTGATGTTTATTATTTTGAAGTGTCTCACTGAAATTAAATGAGAAAACTATTTTGTTTAGTCTGCCTGTGGTTTTGTTCATTTTCCACAGACTTATGAAATATTAAACATTAAGTTATATTAAAATATTTATGCAAATATAATGTTAATCTTATCCACTGTTTGAAATCATTTCTCAATAATTTACTGGAGCTAAGGTGAAGAAAACCAGTTTTCAGTGGCAAATAGTAAGAAGTTTATTTTTCTTTTTCAGTTTTAAACTAAACTTATGAATTATAAATTAATCAATGGGCATAGAGCATCTGTTTCCCATTTGATAGTGATACATGCCAGTTCTCAGCTATTTGAAATATTATTTTCTCAACACTAGTATCAGTTTAAAAATTTAATTTAGGATTGATACCTCTTTAGCCTAGTACTGTAAATATAAGCAGTTTTAATTTTTAACTGTCACTTATCCTATGTTAATTAAACATAAAATGATCAGACCTATTGAAAGAAAAAAGCTTCAAATGGGAGCTTCCTCATAGAGAGCTCGTAAGATTCCATGAAAACCTTCTTCTCACTAATAAGAATATATTCAGTGCTGCTTTCATGTTTCAAGGCAGAGCAATGTATTACTTTAGCCAATCAGTTCTTAATTTTCCATACACCACTGAAAAACAAGGTTTGCAACACTTGGTGTGGAGCTGTGCTCTGTGATGAAGTGGAAGAGGTGTTAATTGATTCTGATTGACACAAAAGCTAAAATGATTCAGATGTGTCACTTTGGATAGTCCCCCATGCCTCAAAATGCTTCCTTTAATCAGCTGCCCCTGCCCTGTGAATGGGAATGTCTCATGCAGGTACCTGAAGTTTCAGAACAGTGAAATGTACGTCAGAAATACCAAACTAATTTTAGATGTAATTAAGAATGGATAAATGAGGTTTTCTGAGTGCAGTCATGGAAGCTGACAACACTAGTGGTCCCAGTTTATCACCACCCTGTACCCTTTCAGCTCCCTTATCTGTCCTCAGATATTTCCGTTTCTTTAGGACTACACCTGCAGTATTAAGTAATTTGTTATAAAAGGAGCAGATTGGTAGATCAAAGCAGTAGATACTGAAGATCCTCATACTTCCATTAGGCGAGCCTTGGGAAACATTAGGTCAAGTCCACTGAGAAAACATCCCCATTTTTCACATGTTCAATGCTGTTTAAAAAACCAGTCCTGCTTGTAAGGATATTTTTTCTTTCTCAGCTGAAGGTCCCACTGCAGTGAAAAATCATACTGTCCTTCGAGCTGCTTTTCTTGATGAAGGTAACAATTATTACCACTGACATCAGTGCTCTTGTAAAAATTTCACATACAAAACACTTCTACTACTGTTTTTCCTGTCTTCTAGGTGAAACCATGGTGACAGCTGTCCAGTCTTCACAGGTATGATTTCTGCAGTTCCCAGAGAAAGGTCACATTGTACCCAAGCATTTAGGTTTCACATGGAGATTACATGGCTTGAGAAAATGACAGTATCTGTGTGTTCTCAGCCTCCTATAATCCCTTTTTGCACACAGAAGTCTTTACAAACAAAAGATTTCAATAAGTTAAACCAGCAGCTAAGTATTCCTTGTTTTCTCAAAAGCTTTGAAAAGCTGCAGCACTTCTAGTTAC
>JAVHNF010062912.1:54507-65571 GCA_034783455.1 Micropsitta finschii
ATCTTCCTTCCCAAAAGACTTTTTCTCTGATTTGGAGAGATGTTCACAGAAGAAACAGCAAGGAATGCAAAGCATATTGGTAGAAGTTGTGATAGATATTGCATACCCAGGGCACTGTTTCTGGAGAAGTCCTTCAGCAATTCCAAGCCTCTTTTAACATAATAAAATTGACAATAATTAATAGTGTCCATGGCATCTGGTTCCTTGGAATCATTGAATCATTAGATTTTACACTTACCACCCTGTGAGATGGGAAGCCATTATCTGCATTACACAAAGAAAAAAACTAAAAGATGTAATAAATTAAGCAACTTGTTCAAAGTCACACAGAGAATAATTAACTGAAGAGGGCTTGAACCGAGGTGTCCTGAACCCTAACCCCCTGTCTCATTTACTAAGCCATCCTTCATAGCAGTTCATTGTCTCTTGTCATACAGGGCTTTGCCTTGAGGGCTTATGAGCTCTAGCCTGTTTGTAATGAAGCTATTCCAACAAAAAAGATTATTTTTCTTGGATGATTCTGCCTTTTCAGTAATTTTTTCTTTTGGACATACGAAATATTTTGGAGTTCAATTAATACATTTAGGTAAGAAGTGTATGAGAGGAATGCATGAACACATGTAAACATCAACCCATAGGAAATGAGTAAGTGCTCCACACCTTGCTGAGAGTAATTTAAAATAACATTGCCCTCACTATAATTCATCTCATTGTTCCAGTGAAGCAGACTAGCATGGGATCATATCAATAATTTAAACAGTCTTACCCCTCAGCCTTCTTCCTCTTCAATAGAAGAATTAGCACTTAGCAGAACATTATTGGTTTAGTTTTTGAAGACTTTAATTGGCGTTTCAAAAAGTATGACCTCATTCACTCAACAGAGCATTTTTCATTCATTTTTTCATAAGTTGCCTAGAGTTCAGGTTAGCTTATTTTTCAGGATCTTCCCTCCCCCCCCAAAAAAAATACTTATAAGTAGCTTGGTGTATAAAGGAATGGGAAAATTTCTGTGTTGTCATCTCCCCCATTATTCAGTCAGGTCCAAAGCCAGTCGAAATAGCTTAGAGCATTCCTGTAATTTTGTGCAGAATTGAATTTCTCAACACCTACAGACACAAGGGTTAAAAATTGCGTAATCTCTGCTTTGCTTCAGCCCTTCCTGGCACCCTTGTTTCACTCCTGCCTGTTGCCTTTCTGTAGCTTTACTGCAGTATCTGAGTGGGACCTTTGTCATTTGCCCTATTCGATGCATCTCTTGAGCAGAAAAAAAAAATAAAATTGATAATTCCATACAATATTATGATAACAATAAAATATTTTAAATCATTTCTTGTAAAGGACAAATAAAACTTGAACAAAGATTCCCAGGTTTGAAAACACAGAACTCAGTTATGTGAACTAGTATCTCTTCAATGATTTCAGGCTTGCTATCAGTGGACTTACATCAATTTTAACTAGCATTTCAATGTTGAATTAATTTTGTAGAGTAGAACATCCTTATTATATCCTGGAGTTGCCTATCATATGAAAATTCAGTGATGCTGGTGGATGTCTTTCATCTAATGTTTGCAAAGCAACAGGTTGGATACTCTTGACCTCTACTATTCTGCTCCTCAACTCTAACCCGAGTCTTGAATTTATAGGAAAAAACATTTTGGTGCCTAAAAACTAGGATAAAAGTATGTAAATTATTTTACATTAGTCCTCAGCTTATTGTCTTAGGGAAATTTTCAGCAGTTTCCATCCTGGTATCATAACCTATTCCAAGCTTTAGCTGTCAGTATAAGCTAGGTACCAACTAGTGCTCCGATATTCAAAATATGATATATAAATTACATCCAGGTACCTTTGAAAATACAACAAACATTCCAGGTTTTCTACCCGACCATAGTGAGCCTTAATAATAGGTGTGAGTATAAGCCAGATACAGCCTGATCATCCAAAATTAGTGGTGAAGTGTAAAAAAAATTTTTTGACATCTGTTTTTATCTTTCTTCTGGGAAAATTTAGTAATAATTCACACTCAGCAGTACCCAGTTCCAAAGCTTAATTGTGAATTTTTGAACATAAATTCAAATTGCTATAGCTGACCCAAATTTGTTATTCAAATCTGCTGATGTTGGCTCTCCACTTATTTTGTATTGTGCAAAGGGAAAGAATCACTGCAGCTTTGTAGTTCTTACTTTCCAAAATTGTAATGCTAACCCCTAGTATGACATCAGTAGTTGTTGCTACCGGAAAATTATTAACAAGGCATTCAGAGTCAAAATACCTATTGTAATTTCTATCTGCTGCCCCTTGTAAAGCCGAGCAGCCCCTGTGACCTGAGATCCTAAGCCCCAGAAGCTACTGAAATCTACCTGTGCTTGTACTTGGTTTACTGTCAAAGCCCTGGAACAACTTGTCGGTTGAATCTTGGGGTTTTCCCTGCCACCCTAAGTACTAACAGTTTGCAGTTGTGCCAGTTTTCAGCTGACAAAACTGATTGACTTGTACCGTAGCTAGATTAGGAAGCAGTTTACCGTAATGTATATGAAGCTGAATTACTTATCTGTGGGTCTGTTTTGTTTGGTGTAGTCTTGTGTTGTTGCTTTTTTTGTTTGTTTGATTGGTTTGCGTTTGGGGTTTTTTTTGGTTTTTTGGCGGTTTTTTGAGTTTTCTTTTGTTTTAGAATATTTATGCAAATTACTGAGTCAGTAAGCAGAGGCCACTACAACCCAATAAGTACTATTCTTGATTTGCTCTAAAATAAATTATTTAAACCGTAAAAACCTCTTTAGTGCATGTATCTTGCCTACACAGGTGGGGTTAAGAATGAACCTCTGGGAAGCATCCCTGGGTTCCTTTCCAGTAGTTGGATATAAGATGTGAGGAAGCCTGGAGTAATAATGTTAGCTCTGTTCCTCTGCTTACCAGCTCATTTTTTGCATGTTCTCTCTGTCTTATACCTTGATACCTCATTGTCTTAGGGTTTCTTTCTCCTTCCTCTCCAATTTACCCGTTTTTTTTCCCTTTCATCAAATACCACTGTAATCTCTATTTCACTTTTTTCTGCCCTTGTTTGACTGTTCTTAACCTTTTCTTTCTCCATCCCACCCTCCAAAGAGCTTGATACAGGAAGGCAGGAATGAAGTGATTCTGTGAGCTCTTCCCAAAGATGCTGCTGCTGGCAGGGATTTGAACTCCTAAAGAAGGGAATGCCTTTTGTTGAGACTTAGGGAGAGAGCTATTAGGTGCAAGGACACAGGGGTGGAAAAGGGAGCTCTCTGCCTGGTGTGGAGAGGCTGGGGAGGTCTAAGTATAGGACAGAGGTGAGGTGAAGTCAAGCTGACAGTCTGTCCTGTGCACCAAGCAGGCTCAGGGAAGTGCTGATTATATACATGAAATGGGATCTTGCTTTAATTCTCAGCCATGCTTTACTTAGGTGAAGCTTAAGCAAAATCCTTTTGAACAGTATATGAGTCCGCCCTCTGTTGGGAGTATCCTTGGATGAGGTTTATGGCAGGATGGCTTTGGATTCTGGTGGCATTTTAATGTTTAAAATTTTGTGGTCCTTTTTAAGAGAGCAGGCAGCCTCACATTTTAAAATTTATCTAATAAATGAGGTTGACTGAGGTCAGCAGAGGATTAGAATACCTGTCATCAAAGAAAACAGCTTTGGGAGTGAGGTCACTGCATCAGAAGGCAGCAGATTTACACAGATTCAGTGTGACAATCTGATACAGGAATCGCAGTACTTTAAATGACAGGTCAAGCCAAGGCACTGTCTATTCATGGGTATCAAAAGATAGTGTAACTTTGCTGCTTAGTTACTAACTTCACTGTCCAAAGAGAATCTGTTCTGCCTGGTTGGACTCTGTCCTTCAGTTTCCTGCATGTAGTAGCCTTTGATCCCAGTTTTTAAATGACCATGTTGTATTGCAGCACAGTTAAATAATTGCCATGCTTCATCCCAGTGATGGGAACGCTTTCTTGTCTAGGGAATTGTGTACGTGGTAGCTGACAAACCAATATGTTAATCCTGTTAATGCTTGTGTGAATCCAGTAATTTTTCCAGTGTTGCATTGTCTCATGGTATAACAGGATTGTAGGGGTGACCCATGTCTGCAGCTTGGAGTGAACTTTATCATATTTTCAAATAGTAGCTGCTATGATTAGTTAAGGATCTGTTTTCCAAGAAACTGTAATATAACTGTGGTTCTCCTTAGGTTGCAGATTTTGTGTTGCATTAGGTTTTCTGCAATAACAGCTAGAGACGAAAGCTTAAGCACAAAGTCTTAACTGGAGTCAAGAACAGGATCAGTTTTGCTAGCAGCTCAGCAGGGGAGCTTATAGCATCCTCGATAATAGCGGCAATAATAATTCTTTATGCTTACATTCGCATTTTTATCTGTAGTTTTTGAAGAGTTTTATAAAGATGCTACATTCTTCAGATTACAAATAGAAAAGCTGAAAGTTTAAATCCTGGAGGTAAGAGTGATTAAACTAGAGAGACTTTGGGGACAAAAGGTATTATGCAAAATACTGCCTTCTGGCACTTTGTTTTCCCCCACCCCATAAAACATGCCATTAGTCTAACTCCAGTCTAACTATGTTTTCTCTCTACACTTAGGTCTGTGTCACAGCTGGTCTAAGATGGTGTAATTTCTCTGAAGTTGATGGTTTTGCCTCTACCACTTATCACTTACCTGTGCTTTTCAGTTATCTTTCTTCAGGGCTATTTCCATTTCATTTGTGTGTTTATTTTGGCACCATTTTTTTTTTGCTTTCTTTCTGCTAGTACTGTTTCAACAGCTTGTAAAGATGGATTTTGTTTATATTCAAGAATCCCCTCAAGGCTGGCTTTAGAGGGTAGGAACCTGTAGGCACTCTGCCTTTGAATTGCTCTGTGCAACCATCTCGCAGGGGAGACGTGTCCCCGTCTCCTTTTCCTTCCCTCTGCAGGCTCCAGCAGAAAGGCTTCCATTTGTGTTTCCCTGTCTCATGTCTGTGTGCTTTGTTCCTAGTGCAGATGCAGATGGTTAGTTAATACTGACAGACTTTGCAAACATCTTTGGGTTTCACGTGGCTTTGAATGCTAATGAAAGGCTTGCTGTTTCATTTCCAAGTCTTGCAAGTAAACGGTTCTGCTGTTGACGCATTCAGAGGAGGAAGTTGCTAATTATGTCTTCTGTCTCCCCTCTCCCCTTTGGTACCTGGTTCTCCCTCCTGGTTAGATGGCGTTGACATAGCAACCAACTGTTTATTTGCTTGAGGATGTATTCATACACGCATGTTTAGGGGGTGGAGATGTATAAATAGAAACTCTGTGAGATGTCGGGGAGCTGGAAATCTATCCACAAGCACTGTCAGTATGGTTTTTGGATGAAAACACTGCTGAGGTCTATTGCAGGTGCCTCTTGGTTTATTGCACTCCGATCTATCGTTGGGTCCTTGAATGTGGTATCACAGGAGGAAGTATCTTGGATTGTTTTTATCTGGGGTCTCTTCGAGTTGACTGAGAACTTCCAGCCTTTCGTGGCTTTTAAGTGCCTACTTTGCCCTAAACATTCCTGCATCGTCAAATCATTGTAGACTCATGGGAACAGGAAAGTAGTTTTCTGTGACAATGTGGCATTTCCCTTAGAGAGAAAAGTGCTCTCTTTTTTTGTAGCAGGCCTTGCTGGTTGTTGCAGTTTTACATAATTGCTTTAGCGTACTCCAAAATTCAGAATGTTATAGTAACAATCTTGGCTATCCTTACTGCTTAATCTTTTCGTTAAGCTGTGACAGCCTGTAATGAAGAATGAAATGGGAACCTGTCCCCTCTGTGTCCCCATGTAATCTTTGATCTAGAAAGAGGTCACACAACAAACCCTTAATTCTTTAATTTACAGTTCCCTGAAAGATGGATTTTGGGGAATTTAATTTGCCTCCTATTGTCTCTATGCCACCTTATCTTCACACGGCTTGCAGGAAGTTGTTAGGCTGCCCAGATTTTCATACTGGCACATTGCCAGTCGTATGAATAGCCTTTGTATCTTTGTAGCCAAGAGGATTCTGAGAAAAGAAGGTAAATATTCCAAGACTGTTTGATGTATGGACAAGTTATGCAGTGCCGTGGCAGTAGAAACATGTACTGAGCTACTTCCAGGAGCTCATTAAAGCTGTTCCAGTGAGACAAGGGGTCTTCTAATATCCTGCTGACATTAGAAATGTGCTTCAGCACTTCACGCAGAGAATTCCTAAATATACTCAGAACAATGACTTTAATAGTAATGCTTTTATGTAGCAGCTGTAAAAGGTAGCTCTCAAAGCGTTCAATATGGAAAGCAAATACTGTTAATTCTATTCTGCAGACAGGAGAACTGAATTATGGAGGGGCAGTGAAGTGAATTACAACGATGATGCAGCAGCCCACTGTCACAAGCATGAATAAAGCTTAGGTATGAAGTCTAGTGTCCTGTGCCTACTGACAGTGCCACATTGCTGTATGAAACCAGGTTATAAGGAATATTTTACTGTAGGTTGGGTATGTATGTTCTTAACCACTTTCACAAACAGCTTCAGCCAGTAGTACAGCCCTTTGTGATCCATTCAGTCTGGTATTGGGATGGATCAATATCTCTGAGCATTGCTCTTGAAGCTGCTGTGTACCCTGACTCTGTCCAGGGTGTAGGCATATGACTCCACAGAGATCAACAGTCTAAAAAAGCTCAGATTTTGGCCCATCCTCTTGAGTAGCAGGGCAGTGCTACTGCTTGCTCTGCTAGCCAGAAGTATCTGTGTGGTGTGTGAAGATTGGCAGTCTTCCAGTTCCTCAGCAAGGCTGGACAATATGCTGTTAAACCCAGTGTATCAAAGAGCAGGAAGAATACAGTCCTTAAAGGGCAGAGTGCAGGCACATTATGAAGTGATCTATTTATATCAGAGAGCTACACCTGTAACAATACAGTGCTTCTGGAAGCTATCAGTCATGGCTTCTCTCCTATTAAAAGCATGTGACAGAGATGGATTCTGCAGTAATAATTTTCTCTAATCACTTAATAAAATTCTGCCCCATACATCTTTCCTTTTGTACTTTTTAAAGTATTGTGTTTGAATTTTGTTCTATGAGGGGTAATTCCAAGTGAAAAATATTTACTGTAGGTCTTTGCAAGGTCAGGCACATAGTACTGCAGGCAACTACTGTGCAAGTTTCTCTGCATGCTGTTCTGTCAAATGTAAATTGCCCCTGGACCTGCAAAATCTTTCCTGGTTATCCAGTCTGTGCCTTTCTGCTCTCTAGCAATAACAAGTACTCACACTGAAGTATATAATGCTTCTGTGGAAAAGATTATTTATCTATCAGTCTGTCCGTCGGTCGGTCTGTCTTTGAGGGGTGATTGGAGCAGATGACCTTTAAAGGTCCCTTTCAATACAAAACATTCTATGAGGTGCAGACACCTTCCAGGCTGCAGGTCAGTGCCTTCCAGATGAATTGGAATTCTTTCCTATGGTAAATTTCCAAGGTTTCTATAACAAAAGATGGAAAGGAAAGCATTTTAGGTTTTGGGTATTTCAGGGTTTCTGCTTTTGCCATTGAGTTGTTACGATGTAGACAATAAATAGTATATTTGCAGTGCTAGTATGTCCGTGCCAACCTTGACATACCTTCTGGGGCTAGTGGGGTAATGAGAATGTGGTTGTGAGCATGTTCTGCTTACATTAGT
The DNA here is from genome assembly GCA_034783455.1 of Micropsitta finschii. NCBI lineage: Eukaryota > Metazoa > Chordata > Aves > Psittaciformes > Psittacidae > Micropsitta > Micropsitta finschii. The sequence continues at coordinate 62,199 of JAVHNF010062912.1, forward strand.
TTAGTAGATCTAGACAGAACAGTGGGATACGGCAGCCCCAAAAAATTCTAAGTATGGCTTGGATCCATTTGCTTGTTTATCATCATCTTTTTCTATGCTTGTATGAAGCCTAGCTTGATGTGTGATAACCTGTTCTGTGCTTTCCTTTAAGCAGTTGTAGCCTGTGCATGTCATAATGGAATAGATGTTGATAGCTTTATAGAAGAGAATCAGATGAAATACATTGTTCATGGCAAAGGAGTACAGAAGGCATTAGTCTCTCAGAAGATTACGTGAGACTGTTTAATCAAGGACAGCAGAGCAGAGTTAGCCTGTGCAGCTCTTGTAGTGGTACATCCTTTCATGCAGTGATGTTTTTATAATGATGTTTCTTTCAGTAAAAGAAGCCTGATAGTGTTGGAATATGTCTGCTTGACCCGTCCTCAAACAATGTTGCTTGATTCTTATAGTTGATAGAGAGGACGAAAGTGATCATCAAACTACAAGCTCAGTCTGATGCCAATATTTGAAATTAAAACACATAATGGTTTAGTTGGCATCACTGGGCCTCTCTCCATGCTTTTGTGCATAAAGTGCTGCCTGCTTAGCACAAAGTGGCAGTTTCATTAAAGACAACCCATTAGGTTGCTGGTGCTCAGGTGCTTACCCAGGGAGAAGTATATGGAGCTCTGAAAGAGCCAAAGCAAGAAGCTTTGCTTTGAAAGAACATTTCAGACTATAACAAGGTGTGTACTGGCTGCAGAGATACCTGTTGGTGACCTGCAGAGGAACTTATCTACAAGAGTTGTATGAAGTAGGTCCATTTAGTCCTGTGGAGACTAATATGGAAGTTTATATGCCGAATGTTCCTTATAAGACTTTCACTGCCTATGGTGAAATAACTACACCATCTCTGGGTGAAAGTGCAGTCAGGTGTTACAAGGCACTTCCTACATTTTGTACCAACAGCGGTCTTTTTGTAAGTGTATATCTGGTTTGAACACCTGAGGGCTTCATCTATAGATGCTGCATTTCATATCAAAGAAACACCTTTGGAGTCAGATCAATGTATTCTGTTCATGTATTAATTTTCTGTTTGGTCTAAATTGATGTTTGTCATTAAAATGTGGTTTGGAAGGAGATGTACCAAAAGCCCCACAGCTTTCCTTATTCCTCCTCTGGAGGATTTCAAGTTCTACTTTTTTTCCCTTCATTTCCCCTTCCAGTCTTCCCTGAAAATTATACTTCTACTAAAAGAAGAACAAGAAAGACTTGAAACAAAACAACCCCAAACATCTTCTGATTCATTTCAGCAAAATGACTGAAGAGATGTGCCAGGTTTCCGTATACGTCAGTGAGCACTTGCAGAAGAACTGCTCTACATTATGTCATGGGAAGGGAGAAGGGAGTTTACAAAATCCCCTTTGGGAAGGGGGAATAGGTCAGAACTGGAAAGCTGTTCTGGTGAATTAACTAGTGCATAAGGCAGGGTAGGAGAGATACCAGTGGCTCAGGATGAGAAATGCAAAACAGATTTAAAAACAAAATTAAAACCAAGGAATAAAACCAAGGAAAAGTCCATTGGGGGATTCTGTGCTGCAATTTCTGTATGTGCTGAAGTATTAAACATCTTCAGGCCACACTAATGATGTTGTTAACAAGCCTGATCTTTTGATGTTTCTGAAGACATCAAAGTGAAGGTCCTGGAAAGCTCCAGTTCATCAAAATCCAAATCACAGACAAAAAAAAAAAATATATATATATATATATTTATGTATATATATTTTAGGTTTGATTTAATAGGTATGGATATTTTATTACACTTAATCTTATGTTTCAGGAGCTTTGGGAAAAGGAGGAGATGGAAGATAAATAAGGAAGAGTATTGAAGTAGGCATGAATGGAGCTGAAATGTGATTCAGAATAACACTTCAGAGAACTGTTAAAATCCTTTAGATTAGTTTTTGCCAGTTCTGATTTGTGTGGGGAGAAGGCTGAAACCATCTTCCATGGCTTTTCCTTTTAGTAAGGAGAGCTTTGTGGACTAGAAACATCAACAGATCTATCTAGCCTGTAAGAAAGGAATAACTTTTGCAGTTGCGTCCTGATATCTGCCACCCTTTCCCATTACTGAGACCAAGGAAGACCCTTTCATGTCAGTGTTCAAGTGGTTTTAATCTCTGGCTCTTCTAGTCATCCTGAAGGAATACTTCCAAAGTAGACTCAGGTGTCCAGCATTGATATAGTAACCTGCTCTGTCTCAGGGTTATGAAAAAGTCATGTAGATTGCAAAAAAATTCATAAAGGTATTGGAATTAGGTAGAATGCCTTTCATAGTTAGGATATCTCTGAAGATTTCACATAATTTTGGTAGCCATACTTATAATGTTATGAAAAACAGTCAAGATATCACTAGTAGCTGTATTTCACACACCTTTAGAATATCAGGAAATTATACTGAAATAAGAATTAGAAGGCCTCTGCTTGAAGTGAAACTGCAGGCATGTATAAACCATAAAGAAGAGCTCTCCAGGGAACTTCAGGTAGAACAGATTCACTCTTGGGTGCAAGAGGGACAGAGGCAGAAAAATGGCTTCAACTCTTTTGTCAGAACATCAAGCCCAGATATTGCTCATTTTGAAGTCAGTGGTTCTTGTGCAACATCTTTAAGTCAGATGCTTATCTGTTTGATCATACGTTTGCTGTCAGTAGGCACAAGAAAAAAGTTCAAATCTTTAGATAACTAGAGTTTGCTGTGTAGCAAGAAGCTACTGAAAAACCTCTTCAGATGTCATTGCTGCTATGCTCCCTAGAAATGGCTTTTGGTTTCTTGAATTTGGGAGTTATAGTGCAAATCAGGGATTGATTCAGGAGAACTAGAGTTGAAATATATTTAGATTCATTCACCTAGTCAAAGTCCTGCTCATGGAAGTCTGTATGCTGCAGTATATTTTTTGGGCTGCTGAAGCAGGTCAGGGTGAAGTACAAACACTCTGTCCGATGCTGTGCTGGTTTAGAGGACTTCTGTCAGGTTCAGTCTTTTCATGATGGCCTGCATTGCCATGAGAACCCATGAGCTCTTGTTAAAAATAATATGATGGAGGAACAAATGATAAATCACTGTTGGCACTACAGTGCGACTCACAATTCAGTAAATGCTTCTAGATGCTCGTATGCTTCTATGTTGAAGCTTTTTAGTTTTAGTGGTATAATAATGCATGGTATTTTCTTTAATTACTTAAATACACAGATTTAGATGGACTTGTGATAGACTGCCCTGCTCTAATAGCCCTTTCTGAAAAGTGATGTCTTCTAATGCTTTGGAGTCTTCTGAATGTCACAGCAGTATAAAACTGAAGAATCTAGTTAATCTTTAGGGTAGTAAGTGGCATCA
>JAVHNF010062912.1:118487-132606 GCA_034783455.1 Micropsitta finschii
AGTAAGGATGTCAGCATTTAACCAGATGAGACTTAGAAATTATGTGACTAGAAATATCAAGAACACTTGAGCACACCATAAAAGAGATGTGACTGGAAGCAAGTCGGGATTTTATTTCTCTGCATAATAACCAGTGATTAATGGTTCCAAATTTATGATTAACTGTGTAGCAAAAAGATGGACAAGTTATCTGCAGGAGATTGCTAGAGTCCCTGATGAAACTCCAGGTTATTTCACTGAGGACAGTTTATAGTAAGGCAATGGTCTATGTGTTCATCCCTTGATAAGAACTGTGAAGTCCTGTGCTCATTGTTTCACTGGACTGCAGATCTGTTTTGTTCAATGTGCAGATAAAGCAACATGTTGGCTTTGGGTTTGCATCAGGGGATGAGATCAGGATCTTAACTGCAACCCAACCTAGGAGCTGTGAGCTGAGTTAGACCTTTTCTTACTGTATGATATCATTGCTCATAAATGCTCTGCGAAACCCAGCAGGTCTCTATGACACCAGGGAGGTGCCATTTCTTCTTACTTCAGCTATGACTGAATTAGACTAAATAGCAATTTCTTATACTGTGTGTGGAGTGGGGTGGTATCCAGCCTGTCAGGTGTTGTGCTACATGTACGTGCGTGACACAAGTGAAAGCTAAACCAAACAAGATCTCACTGGAATACACCTACAAAGTACCATTTTTGCAGGTACAGATTTTCTTAATGGCACTAAGAGTTGAGTTCTGTGGACCATCTTAAACTCACCTGTGGGAGATACCTCAATGTACTTGCATGAAAGTCAGCACGTTTAGATAAAAGTTTTGCAGAAGATACTCCTTGCATATATGTTACTGTCGTGGTTTAAACCCAGAAACCAAGCAGCCATTTGCTCACTCCCCCACCCCGTTCCTCCCTCCGCTCCTGGAGGGATGGGGATGAGAATGGAAAGAATGTACCTCCCACGGGTTGAGATGAGAACAGTCCAGTAACTAAGGTATAACACAAATCACTACTGCTACCACCAGTAATAATAATAATGATAACGGAAATAACAAGGGAAGAGAATACAATCGCTCACCTCCCGCCAACCGATACCCAGCCCGACACCAGCAGTGATCTAGCCCTTCTGGATTAACTGCCCCCAGTTTATATACTGGGCATGACGTGCTGTGGTATGGAATACCTCTTTGGCCAGTTTGGGTCAGGTGTCCTGTCTCTGCTTCCTCGTGACTTCCCCTCCTCCCTGGCAGAGCGTGAGATTCAGAAAGTCCTTGGTCAGAGTAAACATCACTGAGCAGCAACTAAAAACATCGGTGTTATCAGTGCTGTTCCCAGGTTGAAAGTCAAAAACACAGCACTGCACCAGCTACTAAGAAGGAACAAAATGATTGCTGCTCCTGAACTCAGGACAGTTACTTATCTCTTTTAATTCTTGGAGGTTTTTTCCATATTTTGGTGATAGCTCAGACATCCTGATCCTGTTGAGGATATCAATATCCTTTTGCCAATATAATCATGTAACATCACTCATAAGTTATTTGAGGACAAGAATATAGTAAATAATAACAAATGAAAACAACTTCAAACTGTATCAGCATATGCTGATATTCTTCCATGCCACAATGGCATTCATCACAGCATTAACTGTATGTATCAGAGTAAATTCAAACAGTAAGGGAAAGCATAATTAAGTACCTTTTTGTGATCATGAAAGCTTTGGAACGAGCTAGAAAAATGTAGAGGCCATGTCTACACTGTGGACATTTGAACATTTATTTTTGTTGATTTCTGGGCTTTTTTTGATGTTGGATGTCAGCAAAAGCCCTCAGCCTACTGCAGTTAAATTGGCACAAGTTTACTCCTTATTGGTAGAACACCCATTGAGTGGGGAGAACTGGAAAACAGTGCTTCAACAAAAATACAGCTTTAGTGGCAGAAGCTGCAGCAGCGTTAAGGATGTTCACATTTTCACTGCCAAATGGTCACAATGTGGGCTGCAGGGTCCTCATTACTCACAAGACCTTATCAGCTGGAGGAGGGACTGCTGAAAGTTGCCAAATGCTGGGTGGCATCCTAATAGCAAAAATCTCAACAGCAGCTGTCTCTAACCAGTTACTTCTTTCTGTTTTGCTCTGTTTCTCCTGCAGGGCTTGTGAAGCTGGGGGTTCACTGTGTCACGTGTCAGAAGGTCGCTATAAAAATTGTCAACAGAGAGAAGCTCAGCGAGTCGGTGCTAATGAAGGTAATTTTCTAATGGGAGATTTAAAGAAAAAAAATTAAGTCCTTGGCTCTGTGTCTTCTGTTCCATGCAAAATTAATATCTTTAATTATGTATAACAAACATCCTTGTCAGTACATGCGGAGCATGATAACAATAATCTAGTTATGGGGTAGGCTAGGGCAGCTGAAATTAAATGGAAGTATTTCTGTGCTGTGTGAACAAGATAAATGGTAAGCTGCAGCATTGTTGCCTCTCTGCTGGGGCAGATGCGTGTTGGGCATCTGACGTCCATCATGCAGCAGTGCATAATGATTACGGTACCTTGCAGATTGAGGTGTACAGATGTCAATAGGAAGAGATTTAAAAGAGGCTGGTGAAATCTGTTGTTTGAATATTCCTACTGCTTGCTCTGCTGCATGGGTTCATTATGATCTGATGCACCAAGGTCTGTGACTGTTTAAAGCCATAATTCTGTTTGCGATCCACAGAGCTGTGCCATTGGAATCCATCAAAGAGTCTATCCCAAGGACTGCAGTGTTCAGAAGAGCTTAATTCATTTTTTACCTAGCATTGCAATACCAGTCTCCTTACATGAGTGTCATTGATTGATCTTGGAAACCTAAAAATAAAATAAATATATGCATAAAGTTTGCTCATGTGATTTGGTGACTAGAAGGGCTAAATTCAGCTTAATAGGAGGGAACACAACTGTACTGCAATCAACAGAATTCCATCAAGCCGTCACCTGCAAATGATGCTAACATGTCTGCATGCAGCGTAGAGCACTTTATTGATGTAACTTTCCCATAAGCAGATGGAGCATATATCTTTACACTGCTGTTTCATATGTATGTATCTGTCAGCTGTTTTCCAGCACTTTGTTACTGTATAGTGACCTTACTATAAGCAGAAAGAAAATTGAGATTAAAGGAATATGCAGGCAGCGAATGTTATGCATACAATGTAAGTTCGTTTTTTCCAGAGAAGAATTCTTTAAGTTTAAACTCAATTGTAGTGTGGTGAGACTTACATTTCTGGAATTTCATTGAAGTATTCAATGCAGTACTGTGCATACAGTCTTCTAATATAGACCAAAAGTTAGAAAGTGAAATAGGTAAGAAAACTGCAACTTTAAAGGGAGATTGAGCAGATGGATGGAACACAACAAAAGCAAAGTGTATAAATGGTAAAATCTGAATGAGTCTCTAACCACTTTGAATATTTTCCAGAGTAACATCATAGGAATATCTTCCAAAAACATGAGCATTTGTTTGCTGAGAGATGCTGTCTGATATCTGTATAAAACATTTTATTTACCTCATTGATTTTCAGAGTAGGAAGCAAATCACTTAGCATAGCAAACTGATCTCTCTGCTTTGGTTGTGTTGTTTTTGCTCGGTTGTAGTATGAAATCTGAGTAGAGAAATGGTGTGTTAGGCCCTTGTTTACGCAGCTGCGTGCTGAAGCGTGCCATGTTTTCTGTCAGGTTGCACAGCATCCTTCTCGGGAGGATCACCTGTTGTATCGTGAGTCTCATTTTCAGACCATTTTTTGTCAGATTTTTCTCTTTCAAGGATTCTGTTCTCTGTGCTCAGGAGGTTGAAACAACAGATGGGATTGAAGTGGTTTGCCCAGTTCTTGTATAAACTCAGTAACCAGATGCCTTCAGGAATGCCCTGTGTCTGATGGTCACAGACAGGGTCTGAGTCTTCTAAGTGAATTTGGAATTGACTCTGCTGTTAGCCAGCTTGATCCAGCCTGCCTGATGAGGAAAAATGCTTGCAGCTTTTGGCAGTTCCAGTGTGATCGTTGCAAAGTGTCCAGCTGACAGCTTGCTGCATGGAGTCAGCAGCCATAGGGAAATAGCCAACAGTGAAGCCAAGTCATGGTGGTGTGGTGGCATTCCTGCTTTGTAAATCTTCCCACAAGCTTATCAGTTCCAGTGACTCTCTTTGCCAGTGGGCTGTGCAGAACAGTCCCTGGAGCCAAGTGATTCAAGACCACAGCTACTCTCCTAAGCCAGGCCCAGATTGTGATGGATTTTGCTCTAATCCGTCCTTGGACAGAAAACTGGATCTGACAAACACACACACCTGCTGCACGAAGCTGTAGCACTGCACTGCTGTGGCCATTTATCCTAGAGCATAAGGAAGAAGTCTGCTCATGGTCCTTTCAACATCTAAAATGACAGGCACAAGCATATACCGCAGGCTGCTTTCTCTGCCATCATTATTCCATTTTGACTTGCTTCTTACAGCCTGCCTTTCTCCAGTGTTCTTGCAGTGTTTTTTTCTGTATGTTCAGGGAACTGTCCCTTCTTTTTGCAGCTGCTCTTCATCTGAGCTGTGCAGAATTGAGAGGCATTTGGTAAAGTGCTTTCTAATCATAATGTAGTATCGATATTTCTGGAGAGAAGATTTTGGAATTGAAGCAGCTGGTCTCAATTAGCAGAACTGCTGCTATGGAGATGATACACAGGCAGGCACAATGCAGCACAAGCTGCAGTAGGTGTACCATCCAAGCCCTTGCTGCCCTGTCAAAGGACAGGGCTACTCAATGCACATATGAGCTTTCTCCTTTGTCATGCCCTGACTTGCTAATGACAGCCTGGGGAGCCGTGTTCCTTTCCCAGCTCCAGCTTGGGCCTGTTTAGGAGCCTGGTTTTGAGGCAAAGCTACAAATGTAACTTCACAGATGAGAACAGAAGGGCTGGTTCTGTTCTCACTCCTGCTTTCACACCACTGGTAAAAGCTTCAGCTGTATGTCTTCAGCCACACTGTGGTAACCCCCACTGATGAGAAGACCTGCCTCCCACAGTACCTCTAGCTTGCTCTAGCACAAATTGGCAGAAAGATTTCAGGAAGGAGTGCATTATAGGGAGTGTCCTGAGATTGAAACAGCGTTCATTAATTTCCCTGAATTACTTCTGGATTGCTGAAAAGGATTTTAGGCCCATAATACAAAGCTGAATGTGTCCGTAAAGCAGTAAGCTTTCCTGAACAGGGAGATTCACTATTGATTGGTTGCCTTTTCAGTACCAGCCCAAGTGCTCCTTTCTACACCATTACTTCTCTGCCCAGCACCCAGCTGTCCTGCCACAGCAGTGGTTTGTCAGGGGCTGGTGGTTATTTTTCCTGAGAGTTGGGCTTTTATGGAGAGCAGCACAGCAAATTGGGCCTCGTTTCTTCTCTTCTTCTTCTCTGAGGCTTTGCTCATCCTTACAGCTTATGGTGTTTCCAGTTAAGGCTTTGTTGCAGGAATTGGTGGATAAAGGAAATGTTGTATGGGCAACCAGGTGGAGAAAGGCAAGCTCAGGGTGTGAGTAGCCACTGCTTACTGTTCCATTTATAATAAGAGCAGGAAAAATATTCAGTTCATAACACAGAGCCAGTAGGAAAGAGAGAATGGCAAACTACAGCACTGCTTTTCAGTGAGACAAATAATAATACAGGCAAGTTGTCCTTTCCATCCTTTTAGTTGCTAAGGCATTGCATGTGGGCAGAACATAAAATCCTGTCTGCCCAGCACCTGGTCCTGGGTTAACACAGTGCAAATCATGTTATGTTAAATTGATAGAGAAATAGAGCTGCCTGTCTACAATTAACACCTACTCGAAGGTTAACTTAATTCTAAGTTATGGTAAACTACTTACCTTACCTCAGTTAACTGCAGAGAAAGTTATAAAGTCACTTTAAGGTATTTAGAAATGTTTCCAGAAAATGAAAAGTTGTCTTCTCTGCTGCCATTGAAACCTTGTAGAAAATAGAACACCATTTATTAAGTGCGGGTTTTTCCCATTTCCTTTCTTCATTCTGCTAGCTAAGCAGCTCGTGTAATTTACATTTCTCTGTTGGGGAAATATGAATTAAGATTTATGAACTACGATTATTTGTATTATTTGAATAGAGTTTAAAAGCCAGGATCAATTGTAGGAGTGTGTAGCTGGAGAAAGGGCCTGGACCTGATATGACTGCATAGGCCCACTAGCCAAGCAGGTCTGGCTCTGGCAGTTCTGAGTGTTTTGCTAACTTGTTTAAATGAGGAACATGGATTTTTACCTTTTCTAAGGTAAATTCTGCTCAGGGAACTTATATCTCAAATTTGTCAGTTTTTTTAAATTGGTGATCCTCAAATTTTGCTGGTTTAACTTAAAGATTACTGAAAGCTTCTGAATACTCTCTATTATGATTTGAAACCTGATAGACAATAGATATATTCCTGCTGACTTACTGCTTGATTACACTCAGAATTAGAGCAGGGATTTCAGAGTCACCCAGGGTACAGGTAAAAACACAGTCCCCAGTACTGTAGGAGAGGTATTTAGAATACTTTTGCAAAACCAAGTCATATAAAAAATGTGGGATCTTGTGAACCTGTTTGTTTTTTTCCAGGTGACCACCTGAGCTTCCCAATGACTGCCTGCATCTCCATGTCTTTTAAAGTTCCAAGTTTAAAGACTAGAAAACTTTGTCTAAATTTTCTTAATCTCTTGAGTGTTTGAAGCCTGCGGAGATGACAAAGATGTCAGCACAGCTTTTGTGCAGTTATTGCATGTGGCCTTGAGATAATACTGATGGAAAATACTTGCAGTGCTGCTGTGCATTTTTAACATTGCTATGGCTTCACTTTTACAGCATTTCCATGACAATCTCTCTATAAGTAGGGCTGAGGAAGAACTTTAAAAAACAGAAACAAAACAAAACAACCCAACCAAACAAAAAAAGCCCCCAAAAAACCCAAACCAAACTCATAAATTGAAAGGGACCTTGGAAGGTCTCTAGTCCAACCTCCTTCTCCAAGCAGGATCAGCTGTGGGGATTGAGGTTGCTCAGGGCTTTACCCAGCTGGGTCTTTACACCCCTAAAGATGAGGGCTACACAAATACTCTTGGAAATCTGGTCCATGGCTTGACCATCCTCAGGTGAAGGAGCTTTTCTTTCTATTCTATATGAACAACTTTTGCTTCAGTTTATACCTTTTGTCTCTTACCTTTTCCCCACTTGTGGGGGAGCCCCTTGGTTTCCAGGACACTTCAAAAATGCTAATGGCTGGCTGAGGGATCCCCGTGGCATGGCAAAGCAGGAACACAGGCACATTCTGCACACCAGCAAATTTCATTCAGGCTGTGTGGTGCTGGAGGGGATATACTCTGCAACCCAGAGAAGCTCCCAGGGCAGCTGCAACTTGGCAGGGCCCACAGCCACCCTAGACATTGCTGCAAAACCAGAGCTGCACCAAGTGCCACCTCTCCTGCCATCACCCAGCTTTGAGCATCAAGCAAGGCAGTGTGGACCCAGCTTTTCCTCCATCCTCAACTGGGGCTTTCCACCCCTGGTCTGGGACCAGCAGGGCACTCCTGGGGCCAGTATCTGGGATGCTGGAGACCCAGAACTCCAGCCCAAGCTGGGTGGATCCCCAGAGGGTAAAGTCTGCAGTCTGCCTTCCCCTCTCCATATTTTGCCTCACTGCCCAGAGATAGTGCCCTGCTTCATAGGTTTTTAGAACCAGTAAATGACATTTCCCCTAGAAGCAGGTTGCCTCTCATGAAAATTAGGAGTTTTACTTTGGTAACCAGAAAGCAAGTTCTGCAGAGGCAATACCCAAAGAAATTTTAGGTTAGGGTAATTGCATGTGTGATTTTGCGTATCCTAAGTGAAGATTCAAATGCTTTCTGGGAGCATAGCACATTTTCTGACCCGCTGCTATCTGGATGCACTGCAAACAGGATTGCCTGAGCACCACAGGAATATTTGGAACCTGTGTATGAAAGGCAGTGAGGTGAGACTATGGCAGTTTATAAACAGTCTATTTTGGCATTTGACCATCTCCCAAACATAAATAGCAAAATAACTCATCCATCTCTGGGGTCAGGAATGGCTGTGCTGGTTAACCTCGGCTTAAACCTTGGGACTTTAATTTGGCTTTATAGCCAAATACAGCCCTGCTGAGGTCAGCTGAGGCACTGTCTGGTTATGCAGGCAGGCTGGATATTTTATAAAACTCACTGGAATCCATTTGCAATGACAGATGCCATCGGGTGCATCTGCCTGATCATTCACCACTGATAATAGAGCTGGAGATAGCTCAGTGAGCCTCTTCATCATGAATTTCCATTTTCTTTTATAGTCTTGAATATCCCCATCGCCCTTATCTTGGAAATCATATTGTACTTTTGTTTCTTTTTTGCTGTTTTTTGAACACTGCCATTTTAAGAGGTTATTCTTTTTCCCCTTTGCTATGTTTGGCTCCTTACTCCTTAGCAAAAGAAAACCCCAACCCTTAATTAATAAAACATTTTTTTTATCTTGTTCAGATGATTTGGGCAAATGCTGAGCTGCAGAAATACCTTTGGGTTTTGTCTGTGTGAACCTGCAATCAAAATCAGCCACTTCCGTGATTTTTATTCTTTATTTGTTTTACTTAATAAAAGACACAAACATTTGGATTCAGTAAATGCTGTGCTGACAGATAGCTGTGCAGGGATTTTTCCCACTTCTTATGTTTTTAGATTTGGCATTACTTGAAAAGGGCATTCTTCTCACAGACAGTATTAAATTGGGATGTAACTTTACCTCTGCTGAACTCCCATTCCTAACCGCATTAATTTTGGATACATCCTTATGTTCACTAGATATTGTCCCTCTATCTTCATGTCACCACTAACTTCAGTCCATCTGACAAACTTATCTTTAGAGAAGCTGAGAAATAAGATTATATAGACTTGATTCAGTTTGGCAAGCAGCAGCAGTTTTGCATTTGCTTTGCATAGTTGTATTGCCTTTCAACACTTGGTGATATAGCCACTCCTTGCGCAAACCTCCCCTTACTTTCATTCACGGTCTGAGATAAACAGATGTTTGGCAAGATGTTTAGCATCTGAAATGATTAGTCAGCTCAGATTCTTACTCCTACTTTATACTGCATGGCGTGTTTTGGTTTTAGATTAATTGTTTTCCAGTTATGTTATAAAGAGAGCAACTTCAGTATCCCATCGTGAGTTCCTCACATTCAAGCTGACAGCTTATACATGACAATGTGGCAGTGAACAATGGCCCATCAGAGCTACCAAGAGCAGGAAGTAATTTAAGATGGATTGGATAATGAAGAGTAAATGTATGCTCATCACCACAACTACATGGAAGCTGCTCTAAAATGTAATGACAAATTTTCTGCAACAGCTGCAGAAGAAATATCTTGTGAAAGAGCAGAAATAGAAAGCTTCCATTCATCAGCAGTGTCTCTTTGGCCTTTTTCATTTTTTTCCCCCAGCTTTAGTCAGATAAATTAATATAGTCTACATGCCAAGGTCAATGATACCCTTCTTCCTTGTAGTAGCTACATTAGAATCGCCATGTTTGTGTGCCTAAGTATTGGTCTCTGTCACACCAAATATAAAGAAACAGGATTTTTTCTGAGATCTCTATATTAAATATACATAATATTTCAGTAAAGAGTATTTGCAGAGTGAACAGTGTTTCTAGTTCAGAGGTGTCTGAGTTGTAGAGGAAGTTTTCCCTTCTTTGGCTTTGCATGAGGCCTTGTATGCTGAAGTAGATCTGCAATTTATTAAAGATAACCCTTACACAGTAATAGTGTTTAGAGCCAGGGAAAGACCACACTGATTAGGTCTGTAGGCTAAATCAATGTCATGCAGGCTTTGAAGAACAGTAAGTCTCATTATTCTAATTATGCAGCTAAGGTGATGGGGTGTTTGAAAGTGTGACGGTTAAATTAGAAAGCAAACTAAGGACAAAAATCTCTTTGGTTTACAAAAGGACTGAAAAAAGGACAATAGAAATGAGAACATGCAGATTGGAAGGTATCAGATAGTGTACACTAATAGTGTAGTTAAGATTTGGGCATATCCGCATACCTGGCTGGCTTAGATAATTAATTAGGAAGCATTTGATAGATAAATGACAGAGTAATAGGTAGGAAAATGTGTGATCTGACATCTCAGACTGATTGTATGTCTATGAAAGGTCTGGTGACTTAAGTTGTTTGGACCTGCTTGCTGGATAGCTTGTAATGTTTTGAATTAATTCACAAATGAACAACTAAACTCATTACTCATTGAATTAATTCACCTGAGTGGTAAATTTGGACTTGTTTGTGGGAACAGGCCAAGAGAAACAAGGTGGGTGTGATGCTGTGGAGTATTTTGCATTAATATTGGCTAATGGGTTAAAGAGCAAGCTGTGGAAAAATGAAGTGAAGCATGGTGCTCACACTAAAGGCTAAGGGAGAAGAACCCTCCTGTGGAAGGAACAGCTTCAAAGCAAATTTGGCCTAATCTTGAGTTGTCTTGCTGTTACCTGAAAGGCACAAGGAAGAGTCATACTTGGAGCATATCTGGGAAACTTGTGTTTACTTGGCACCCACTGTGGTATAATAGTTAAGGAATATTTAGGTACAGTTATTTTACATAAAGAATTCATACAGCTGATAGGATATGACACTTTGTGTTTCTCAGTGGGCTGCAGAAAGTGAAAAAAATCTATGTGAACTTCCATTACAGTTTCTGGTAGAAAGATGTCTCAGCGTAGACAGAGGGTGAAATCACACTTTGTTTTTTGATAACAAGGCAATAGCATCCCTTCCTACTGCAAACCTCTCTCTCTGTTTTGAGAGAGTAATGTTTTCTAGAATCAATGTAACTATGCTGGTTTGAGAAGCACATTATTAGTCACAATAGCTTTCCCACTGCATTTTGTTTGGTGTCTATTCTATTGTATTTTAATGTTTCTCTGAAATGAGTTAGCTGTACCTTTTCCTTGTTTTAGTGCACAAACAAGTATAAGCCCTGCCCCTGGCAGTGCTCAAGGCCAGGTTGGACGGGGCTTGGAGCAACCTGGTCTAGTGGAAAATGTCCTTGCCTGTGGCATGGGATTGGAACTGGACAATCATTAAGGTCCCTCCTAGCCCAAACATGTCTGATTCTAGATTGTGTCAGGTTGCTAAATACAATGTATTTACAGCAACTACTGCTAGCAAATTGATTAAATGTGCCATGATACTTCAGTTCTTGGTTTAATTAAGCACTTCATGTATTTTTTCAAACAGCAGGAATAAATTTCAGTTGTATTCTTGCTTGGAATTTGAAGGAAAAGCTATTTATTAGTTTAATTTTTTGGGTTGGGGTTTTTGGGGGGGATTTTTGGGTTAGTTTTTTTCTGTTTTTCCAAATCTTGTCACAAAAATTAGGAATATTGCTCAGAGCTTCTGTACAGGCTCTTTCTTGTTCCTTGCTGTATGGTTCTATATGGTTCATACATTTTTAGTAGCAGAATAAGAATGTAAATCTCTGGATATGTGCTTTATTAGTATAGCCGAATAAATAAATGAATTGCCCTAAAAACTGAAAGTGCCCCTTGAGATTCACTGAGTCATTCACAACCTATGTTTGACAGGTAATGATTTAGCCAAACTATCCATAATTTTTATTTGAAAAACAAGGACAATTAAAAATAGGATGAGGCATTTTGGTCATGAATTATTCTGATCAGGAATGTAACTACAGTTTTATTCCAAAGCCTAAATGAAATATCTCCCTGTATATCCAGTGAGTTTCATTACAGCTTCAGTTTTATTACCTCACTTTGAGAGATTTAATCCTTTTCTTGAAAACGCATTACTCTTCAGAAAGGACAAATAAAAATGAAATATAATAATAATTTTGGGGTGTTAGGGGAGAATAACAGGAGAGAAGGAACCAACTTTAAGATTACTGAACCTTTATGATGTTACTTTGAGGTGCTCTTAGCATTGAAGCAGCCTTTTTGAAAACTCAGGAAGGGCAATGTTCAGAGGCTACAGATGTGCCTTAGCTTTGTGCCATGGTGTCCCCTGTCACCACCTCACTGACATTACCAGCATGGTATTTGCTATGGTGGGTTCCTTGGAGAGTCCAGGAAGCTGCTGCCCGCGACAGTGAGGTTACAGGCTCTCAGCAATACCAGAGGAGCTGCAGGACCAGCTTTGACCTCATGTGCTGGTGGAGGTCTGGGTGCTGTTGGAGCAGCTTGCTTGGCTGGACTGGGCAGAGAAAGTGTCAGTGCAGAGCAGGCAGCCTCTCCTCTCAACTGCACTCAAGAACCATGTACAGTTCCACATTTCATCCTGGTTGCATAGTAGAAGACTTTACTGCTACCAAACAGAAGACGGACTGAATTCTTCTTTCCACCCCAAGACCCAGCAGCTAATCTCAGCAATTCACCTCTGAGCTTTGAAGCCTCTTGGGATAAAGACCAATACCTCCAAGGGATGAGAAAAGAAGCAGAGCTGCATCAGGCCAAGTTCCTTCTAGTTACAACAGGAATAAACCAAGTGATTCCTCTTTTATTCTCACTTTGTTATAAATGAGCTGAGCACCATGACTAGAGCAGGGATGAGAGTACTGGCAATGGCTCCAGCTTCCCAAGATCATCTCCTTCCTTTTCTTCCTGTATGTTACTGAACATTTTCATGTAATGGGGCTTTTCAAGGAAGCTGGCTATCTGAGACACTGATGTGTGAAAATACAAAACCTAGCTCCAGGAGCAGAGTCAGTCAAGCTACAGCAGCATGAAACCCAGCACGCAGCTCATTTACCCTGCCTCATCAGGGAGTTTGGCAGCTTGCTCTAATCTCTGTGCTGCTGCATCTAGACTGCTGCTGGCACTCAGGCTCATTAGTTTGAAGTCTGTATGGTTGTTTCTGCACTATGCAGAAGCTGGTCTTCAGCATGCTCTGACCTTCCCTGCTATGCTTTTAATTCACGTAAATACTTCTGATGTTTTTCCTCTCAGCCTCTTCTAGAAGTAGTGCTCAGACCACTCAAGGATAAGGTGCTACTCACCAAAGCTCAGGTCAACACAAACTGAAAGCACCAAGAAGTATCAAAAAGCTGGAGGCCAGCACAGCCCAGGGAACTCCTGTCTCCCTGAAAGGTTTGAGTCAGGCTGGCCATGAGTCAAACTGGTGGGTGCAGCATGCGTAGTGCTTTCAAGCATGATGCTGTCATTAAGCAGCTTCTTCTGATTTAAAATATTAGCAAGCAAACAAAAGCAGGTTTTCTTTTTCTTCCTGAGAACTTTCACAGTACAGCCTCGGTCAGGGCTGCACATGCGTGTGCACACAGGCACATGCAGAAGAAATGCAAATGTCCATCACAGATGAAAAATCAGGCTTAAACCAGACCTAATTACGTGATCACAGAGAAGGACAAAAACAGCATTATTTGCTATGACTTTAGTTTTTTGAAGGCTCACTTCCTAATATCACTGAAGATGGTGATAGTAAACTGGGAGAAGACTTTCAAGAGCCAAATAGCCACAAAAAACACTGTCGGTGAATAAGAAATGCAGTCTTTTGGACACAAGGGTAAACCCTTTCACTCTAATTTGACCTATAATTTTTCACTCTAATTTGCAGCTATACAGTTGTTTCTTGCTCTTATGCAAATACTGTTCTATGCCTGATCTTATTAATACTGACAGTACAAATCTTAAGCATATGTTTCCTATCTTGGCCTCTCTTTTCTTTTATGAGATGGGAGGTCACCCCAGCAATAAAGCCTTTGGTTGAAAAGTTGTTTAACACATTGTCAGAAGTACATAAGCAGCTTTTTTTTTTTAACTTGTATTGAGTGCTAGGTTGCTAATTGAGCTTTACAGCCCAGTAATGGATCTCTTATTACAAGGTGAGGCGAATATCATGTAAAGTCAACCCTGAGAGAACAGGAGGATTTTACAAAGTTTTCAATGGAACTTGCTGACTCCAGGCTACTGCTTTGGAGATACTTTGGGAAAAGCATTTCTAAATCTTAGCTGGCAAGGCGGTGGTTTGAAGGCAGGCCCCTATCTACCTTCCCTTCCCTAGCAGTTCATCTGTTTGTTGCGGTCAAGCTTTGCACTGGGATTTGCGAGT
>JAVHNF010062917.1:8919-19560 GCA_034783455.1 Micropsitta finschii
GGCCAAAAAAAAAACAACCCCCCCCCCCAAAAAAAAACCCAACTTCAAAATCATCAGTAGAGCTATTTAGTGTAATGAATATATTAATGAGTTACTTTATTTAACTGTAATTCTCTTCAGTAGGGAATAAATCCAAGGCTAAAAATTAGCTGTGGGTCTCCTACATGGAACTACACAACAATTCCATCAGCTAGATGGCACTACTGTAGGCCCCAAAATACAAAGCATACAGGTACCTTGTAGAGGTCAAGGTCAAGAAAACCTGTATTCTTCTATTCATAAATACAGGTATCTGCTGTTTATTCTTGCTTTTAAGTATTCTTATTTTTGTAGCTAGGATTCTCACGTATGCAAGATGCCCATTAACTCTAAACAATAAAAGTTTGTGACAGGCCTGGATGATACTGCAAAATTTATTGTATTGAAATGAAAGTCAGCATAATACCTAATTCTGATAATTTCAAATCCCTTCTTCCAGTACGTGCAGTTCCTACAATCACATCTTTAAAATCTATGGTTATCCTCAATATAGGATTGAGACTTGTGCTTACAGAGTAATTTAAAAGATTGAGTTACCAGTATTGTTACACAGAGGCTTTGAAGAACCGTGGTGTGATACATCTCTGTCTTTTGCAAAACTAAAGCCCAGGAAACAAAGCTGATCTGCATCACATCTCAGAAAGAGGAGGTAACAATTAAAAGAATGAGGTAGAAGATCTTGGGGGTGGTGGAGGTTTTTGAGGTTTTTTTAACTGTATTTATCATGTGCATTGGACAGCAAATTGGAGCGAATCCTACAGCCAGGCTTTTTTTGCTGCCAATGAGGCTTGAAAGGGGAAAAGTATCCAGAAACTGCCTCAGGATATGGACGGGAAACTTTCCATCAAAGTCTCTGATAGAAGCACAGAAGCTTGGATCACTTCCTTGGGTTTCTAAATCACTTAATAGGTATGTTTCCAGTCAGGTAACGGGAATGACTATATTTTTTATCTACTTCCTACTTCAAGAAATGTGATAGAGGAAGGACAGTAGGCTTGGCCTATATAACAACTGGCATAGGCAAAAACCAGCCAGATGGTATTAATCTAAACGAGTTTTCTTGCCCAAAACATAGCATCCACGTCCTTGGCAGACTCTACAATCAGCAGAGAATCTCTCTCTCTCCCATTTACCATTATCATACAGCTGTCTTTTTTATATATCTGCAGTTCTGTCCTTGCCCTTGTAGCTCTGTAATAACAAGTTGTTCATATGAGAAAAGCATTATTCTACTAACAATATTTAAAAAGGCAAAATTTTAATTAGACTTGATTTTTTTCTTTCAGGTACCTCAGTTTTGTAGAATTGCTGAAATAAAGTTCATCAATTCCTGTAGCTCTTTTGGGACTGCTAACGTGAAAAGGAATGCAACTTAATACTTGAGTAAGCAATGTAATATAAAGATCTATTTTTGATCAGATGAGCAGATTAAATGTTACAAAGAAGTGAAATTCCTAAAATTTCAGATGTGCAAATACAATTATTTGATTACAGAATCACAGAATGGTTGAGGTTGGAAGGGATGAAATGTGTGCAACTTCCCCTTGGAAGAAGTATTTCCAAGCACCTCACTCAACCTAATGTCATAATTAGACTCTTTGTGTATGTGGAATAAGATCTACCCAAACAATATGAGAGATCTACATTTGGTCAAACTCTGTTCACAATTTATTATAAACTATATTACTTCAGTCCGATTCTCATCACCAGAGGACTCAAACATTGTTGATAATGGAAACAATCTGTGGTTTTAGCTAATGTAAAAACATAGAAAAAGGAAATATAATAATCTAGAAAGAGAATCTATGACAAAATTACATTTATCCCTCAAGTCTCCTGGCTGGTTCTGGATTTACCATTACTTCCATCATTGCATTATGTGAGCATATTTCCTTCTTCCATACCCAATTGCACAGCTGCTACACAAGTCTATAGTTTCAGTGTATTACATGAAGAGCAAATGGCCTTATGTCCGTATCTATGCTTGTAAAGAAACCTCTTCCATTTCCAACCAACACGTTATTCAAGAGCTACAACAGAGCTGCACAATGCTGATGAGAGGGAAGTAACATGTTCCACTGAAAACCAGACAAGGAAATGCCTAAAACTGCAAGCTGACTGAAAGAGTAAAGGAATTGAGTCAGCATTCTGAGGAAAGGAAGGGAGGGGTGGAATAAGCAGTATATTCTTCCAAAAAACATGTGTGCAAAGCAGATAACATATGAAAAAGATAAGTGCTACTAGTATGCCATAAATAATACAAAATTTACCTAATGCACCATTAAAGTTTATGGATCAAATCCTCTTTCCTGGCCACGAAGGTACTTGAAGGCTCTTAGCAAGCTGGTTATAGCTTTCTGATCCGCTACCCAATTCATCTGTAGCACTGAAAGGGACTGGAGATGATTCATTTACAGAGGGAGCCAAACCACAGTTTACCCTACAATCCCTTTAAGATACTGTTTATATGGGCTGTAAAACTGGTTACTACCTTAGATCTTAGTCTATTAAGAACTTTTCAGTCTAAAAGAGACATTTCCTGGTGAGGACCTCGGTTGATTTTCTCCTATTTTGCACTGCCTGAGCACTCTATGAGGGATACTGGACAGTGAATATGGCTGCTTACAACTGCCCTCAGTTTTCTCCAGCTGTATAAATACTTCAATTTCTCCAAAATAAACAGAGTTTATTTAGATGTATGATTGCACATCCATGTTTACAGATCACCAAACTGCAAATCCAATGCAAATTTCTTGTGTTCTGGGGAACTGCATCCCTGGATGCAATGTGCCCTCTGAGCATGCATAACTTGAAACAGATGGCTCAACAGATGAGCTGCCAAATACACAAGGCCAATTCAAATGCCATCCAAAAGTAAAAGTTAAGTGGGATAAAAAGTTCTCCTTGTCCCATTTTAGATAAACAGGGCCTGTCTGCTTGGAAGATGCTCTTCTCCCCTTTTCTGCCTTTCTACTTATTCTTTCCAAATACATCATTTAAATTCAGTTTTACTAGCTACCAGGATTTTATCATCTATTTTCCAGTTTTCTGTCTCTTTTTTCAATAAAGCTGCAACCTCTGGAGCCAAGAACTTCCATGGGTTATTTGAGCTTTAATTAAAAAAGCCAACAAGAAAGCAGCAAAATATAGGACCTTACTGACCTTTAAGGTTGCCAAGAAAAGCTTGAAAATGTGAACCTTGAAGATTCAGAGACCAAAATTCCTTCTTAACTTATGCTTTGGTTGGCAGGGCTTAAGCACAAATAAATAATTTAAAATGCCTGTAATATGAAATCTACTGATTTCCCATTTAAACAATTTGATATAGGAACAGCTACCAGAAAGTTCTTCCCAGCTTATCCTACCTCCTGGCCTTTCCAGAGGATTCCCTGCCAAACACTGGCTCCATGACTGGCCTAAGTGGAGGCATTGTTATACCTTAGGCAATGCCTTCACTGTAAAGTAAACCTGATTTAAAGCTACTGTATGTCTTGGTTTCCACAAATATGCCATGTTTTTTTCCATCTGGATTTTTTTCATGAGGACACACACATCTACATGCATATCTATCTGTCCATCTCCCTAAACTCTGTATCTAGTTGTCTCAATGTCTTAACATCAGGAATCCTGACACAGTACATTCAAAAAACCCAGAGAATGGCAGATGACATCTGCAGAGTTTCTCTGTGCATGAAAAAAATCATGCATTTCCAAGAAGTAGTTACACTGCCTGAGTATTCACAGTACAGAATATGCCTGTGTTGCTAGTGGGAACAGAAATGACAGCAATCACTCTAGTCAGCCAAGCACTACTAAGATCAGTTGCAGTGCAGAGTATTACCTATGCTTCACAGTCACCGCATCAGTTGACAATGCGCTGATTATCCCCAGAAATCTTTAAAGTGCTAAGTGAAGGATTTGTAGGTATACAGCAAAAAACCCCACAAAGAAATTGTATGTTGACTTAACTCTACAGCAAAGACAAATACTCAGAATGTAAGATTGGTCCTCTACCTATAAGAACATTGTCCTCCACATGTTTTAGGAACTCAGTGTGATGAGTAAATTTAATGCAGTGACTCTGAAGCAATTAACTGTATGAGACATCATTCCTGATATTTAACAGATTAAATTCCCATTCAAAACTGTAAAGCCAAGAAGTCATAACATCTTACAGGTAGAATGGGTTAATGTTATCTGTATAAATGATAGTTGGATCAGGAAAAACTGTGGGTAGTATTGTTTTGTCTGAAATTGCCAGATACATAAACCAGAATCTGAAAGATTGGTAAGACAACAGTTCAATTGCTACTGATTTTGCTGTATTCAGAAGAGCTGCATCTTTTCTCCAGTTGGCATAATAGAAACAGCATAGTTAGAATAGTCAGCATAAAGTGAAGAGTGTAATACTAATAAGAAGCTCAGATCCCCCTATTTTCTTACACAATATAAATAGCAGAGCTTACCTTTGGGTATTTACATGCTTTAATCTTTAAGTCAATATGATAAATTTTGCTCCTCATTATGTACACGTAACCACATCAACACCAATGGAACACACAAGTATGAACAACTTTTGCCTTGTTTGGCCTGAACTTGGAGCACTTGACTAAACTCCTATTTTTGTTTGTTATTTTATTTTATTTCCAAAGACTTAATCTACAAACCATATTGCAAACTTGACCAGTAAATTAAAACAACTATTTATTGTCTATATCTCACATACTCAACTGTAAGAAAAGATGGCATCCTAAACATTACCAACTTCAGCTTATGCCACGGAAATCAAAGTCTCACTGTATACTGCAGAACATTTTTATGCTGAGACTTGCCTGTTAGTTATTCCTCACAAGTTTATTTTCAAAAATTGTTTCTGTAGGACAACAGAAAGCAAATGATGTAACTCTCCATTTTGACAGCTGTCCAGAAAATTTGGTTAACTCCAGCAGCATTGGCAGATTTTACTATTAATGTTGTTGTAGCATTTGCTTAGAAGTTACGTTGCAGTCACCATTGAAATTAAATAGTTTATCAGGGCACTGGGAAATACGAATAGAACAGACTGAACTTTTGAAACTTGGAAGCAAACATGCAACAAAGCCTGGATTATTTTTATCAAGTTCTTGGCCTACAAACTGAGTAACAGAGCTGGTCTGTGTGTGCTGCTGCCTACGAGCTGAGTAGGATCCCCCTTGTTTCCATCCATGACATCTGGGCGTATCTCAGCAGTTCTGAGCAACTTTAGTTTCAGCATCAGTGAAACTGCCTGTGTTAGAGAATGGGGCAAAATAAAGTTTGACTAAAAAATGTAAAATAAGGCTACAACATTATTAAAGACCTCCGCAGAAATTCTACTCTTCCTTCCACTTGGAAGGAAAACAACCCAAAAACTTCCTGGACAGGATACCCCAAGCGGGTCCTGCCCATCCTGGGGGGCACAGCGAACACCCCCATTCACACAGGTGCCAATGGCTTTTTGCCTCGCTGCCGTGCCCCACACATAGGGGGCTCAACAGGCAGCCCCCAGCCCCACAGACACCCCTCACGGGGCAGCTCCAAAGCACTGCTGCTTATCCCAAAGACTCCTGTTTCCTTTTTCCCTCCTTAATTAAGGGCCGGAGTGGCAGCATCCGAGTGGAAAGGCGGGAGGTGGGAACAATGCCCGCTCGACAGGCTGGGAGGGGAAGGGCAGCAGCACCATAGCCCAGAGGACACGGAGATGCCCCTGCAATTGGGGTCCGGGCATGGTGATCCCCCTCCACGCTCCAATAACAACCCTGGGCTCCTGCCATCAAGTGGCTTCACGGCTTGGCCACCTCCGTGCCGCGGGATGAGCTCCAAACCTGATCCCTTGGGAATCCATTGGGAGACACCGAGAGAGAAAAGAAGGGGGATGGAGAGCATGGAAATGGGGAGCAGGGGAACAAAACCCACCTGGGGACAAGCCGAGCCCCTCGCTTTGCCACCTCCAGGGATGCTGTGGCTGCTGCCAGCATCTCCCAGGCCACAGCTGGACCAAAGAGCCCCAAATCAACTTAGGGCTGGGGTGCAGGTTACGGTGCCCCCCGCCCCCAGCTCCCCATAGAAACCCCTTTTGCACCCCCAGAGATGGGGCAGCCCCATAGCATGGGAATGCCTGAGCAGCAGCAGCAGCAGGGAGGACAATAGCAGACAGGGAGAGAGGAACAAAATCCCCTCGGCAATTTGGTGCAGGTTTCTATTTAACCTGGAAGACAAAGACCGGCTTTGTGAGGAGGGCGCGGGAGGCCGCGCATGGAAATTTCTTGGCTTTTCCCCTGATCCCGGGTTTTTTACCACCTCCAGATTTAGGTGCCCATAAACCGCAGCGAGCGCCCGTGAATGGGTGATTCGCTGCGAGGTTTTGCCCTGATCCTCAAATCCATGAGGAGAGGGAGATGGGAGAGGGGGGGATGAGAATGGATGGAGAATGGGGGGGGATGATTCAGGATGGAGAATCCGGAGCCCTGCCGGGATTCCTGGCTCCATGAGACGGAAGTTGGGTGGCCTCAGGACCCATAAACATCCCGGACAACGCTGCGGCGCACGGATGCTCATGGACCGGTGATGACGGATGCGATGCCCCACGCACACCCCGCGGGACCCCGCTCTCCTGTGGGGCTGGATGTGGCAGCGAGCTGCAAGGTGCCGGCAGCGCTGGCTGTGGATCCTGGCTCCAGAGTGGCTCTTCCCATCCCGCATGTCCTGCTGGGAACATTGTGTTCCCAGCAGCCGGCCCCGGAGCCAAGGGCCGGACTCTGCCCCAGCCGGGCTCCTGCTGTGGCACTAATTGGGCCGCCCTGCTGGGAACCGTGTCGGGAATGGTTTCCAGAGGTTATTGTTAGCCCTGGCATGAGGCTGGCGAGGAACCAGCTCCCTCCTCTCCAACCTCCAAGCGCTGCTTCCCAAGCGTCCCCCGGGGGCTGCAGGGCTCCCGATGCGCCCCAAACCCTCACCTAACAGCATTCCCGATGCCGCGGTCAGTGCTGCCAGTGCCTTAACCACAAACCCCACCAGGAAACCTCTTCCAGGAAGAGCAATCTCCCGAGGAAAACATGTTTACCGCCGGCAACCGCGCTGTTGACACAAGCGGGGAGCGAGCGTGCCAGTGGAAAACTCTTGGAGATGGTCCCCGCGAGCAGGGATGCTCTGCCAAGGCTCCGGATGCATCCGTGACCAAGGGACCTGGGCTCAGACCAGAGCCACCGACCCAGCCACAGCATCGTGGCCCCATTCCAGCTGGGATCACGCCGCTGGTGCCGGTTCACCCATGGGGCTCCTGCCCTATCCCAAGCCATGATCCATGAAGGGGCTGTTCACCAGCAGCCAGCCTCCAGGGTTTGGTGGGGGAACGACAAGGAGCGAGCCTTAGGAAGCAAAGCAGTCCCCATAGACCAGGCATTCCTGGGTAATTAAAACCAAAAGGCAGGGAATCAGGAGCTCTGCTTCTCCTCTGCCTCACCAAGGGGAAGGACCAAAGGCTTTTAGCTGCTGGAGCTGTGCTTTGTTGGGGCAGGAGACCCCCAGAGCCCATCCACAGCCCCTCAATGAGAGGGATGCGCTCTTCATCTCCAACCCAGTGATGCTCTGCAGCAGCGCAGAGGCTGCAGGGACCACCTGCACCAGCCCCAGCTTTGAACCCAGTCCCATGGGAATCCATTCTCCAGCCAGGAGCGATCCCAAGGGTCTCCCCATGGGATGCGTTCATCCACGTGCTGGTACCCTGCTCCCAAATCCTCACCCCCACCAGGATCATCAAGCACAAGGTTTCACACACGTCACAGTGCCCTCAGGGCTTCACATCCTTCTTCAAACCAACACCACCAGGTTTTGCCACTATTTCTCTCCAGGTTTAAAACATCCATAGGGAATTGTGGACACCTCCTTGTGCCCAACCGAATGGGATAATGTGCGCTACATCCCCGCTGCCAGCTCCTGGACAGCCATGCGGCAGCGTGCTGTGCCCTGTGGTGGCACATCACACCAGTCTCTGCCTCTTCCACATGGGAGACTGGCTATCTTATTGCCAAGGGAGGAATGCAAGGGATAAGGGAGCCAGATGATCCCAGCTGGCATGGCCATGGTGGGTTGGTTGGATGCGATGGGTTGGTTGGATGCAGTGGGTTGGCTGGATGAGATGGGTTGGTTGGATGCAATGGGTTGGTTGACCATGGTTGGCCATGATGGGTTGGTTGGATGCAGTGGGTAGGTTGTCCATGGTGGATTGGATGCCCATGGTGGGCTGGGTGCCCAGTGATGGGTTGGATTGGCCATGGTGGGTTAGATGCCTATGATGGATTTTGTGCCCATGGTGGGTTGGGTGCCCATGGTGGGTTGGATGCCCTTGGTGCATTGGGTGCCCATGGTGCATTGGATGCCCTTGGTGCCTTGGATGCCCATGGTGGGTTGGATGCCCATGGTGCATTGGGCACCCATGGCGGGCTGGATGCCCATGGTGGGTTGGATACCCATGGTGCATTGGATGCCCATGGCGGGTTGGATGCCCATGGCGGGTTGGATACCCATGGTGCATTGGATGCCCATGGCGGGTTGGATACCCATGGTGCATTGGATGCCCATGGTGGGTTGGTTGCCCATGGTGCATTGGATGCCCATGGTGGGTTGGATGCCCATGGTGCATTGGATACCCATGGTGGGTTGGATGCCCATGGTGCATTGGATACCCATGGTGGGTTGGATACCTATGGTGCATTGGGTGCCCTTGCTGGGTTGTTTTCCCATCTTACCTTGGTCGGGCAGGGTCGGGGCCGGCCTGGCAGCTGAGAGCGCGGCTGTGACCAGCACAGCCCAAAGGATGAGGCACCTCCAGGTAAACATCCCACTGCTGCGGCTACTGCTCGGCGACTGGGCTCCGCAACGACCACTCCATGGGGACCCTGGGCTGGCCCCGGGGGGGTCTCCGCCGGGTCAGCCCCTCCAAGCTGTGGATGAGGAGAGCAGAGTGAGGGCAGGGTGAGACGCAGCCCCGCATCCCACCCCCCAGCTCCCCATTGCCGGTGATGCTCCTGGAGCATCCATCCCGGACAGCGGGATGTCCCCGTGGAGCATCCCAGGTCATGCCCTCCTGAATGCCATGTGTTGAGAACAAAGGTGCTGGTGAAGCACAATTGGATGCGGGGGAACTTCCTGGAATGGTGGGAGTCATTTTCCAGTTGAAGAAAAGGAGGTTTCTGCTCCCCAATCCCTGCACTTGTTTGTGCCAAGGAGAGGAATTCCCACATTGATCAAAATGACGCAAAGTCTTTGACCCAGGACCAGCTTCCAGAAACGTCTCCGTTTAATCATGCTCAGTTGGAAAATGCTCCTCACATCTCAACAGGGTTTGGAGAGGAGAAACATTCCTATGGGGAATGGCCACTTCTCCCCTGCACAAGCAGACCTCTGCCCCTTGCTTCCACAATGCCCCAGGACCAGCAGCACCACGCTCCGACCCAAGGCTTCACTGTGGCAAATCCCACATATCCACACCAAAACCTGTCCACGTCCGTGCCACAGACAGACACAGATCCCGCTGCCAACCCCAGCACCCTCCATCCCCCCCATAGGATCTCAAGGGCATTCCCTATGGAAGCGCTTCCCAGAGCTGAAGGGGTTACCAGCGCTCGCCTCCGCACGCAGATCTCCTTCCACCGACAGCTGCGTTCCCAGTGTTTGGGGAGAAATCCCAGCTTCCAGGGCCAGCGCTGCAACGCGCTCCCATCCCTGCCAGCTCCCACGCTGGGCTCTCCAGCCCACCCATCCCCTTGGTCCTCATCCCTGCTCCGGGCACGGAGGCATCAGAGCCAGGATCAGGCACAGGGAGCCCGATCCTGCCTATAGGGACGTGCCCTCCACGGCCTTTATCCCCCCTTCCCACCACGCCAGGAGCATGGAGCTCTGCCAGAACACATCCGAGGGGGAGCCAAAGCCGATGCCGGAGCCCAGCCGGCTCTGACCAACTGCTTCCAGCAGCACGGAGCCGTGTTCCACCCCCAACCCATCTGTGGATGCAGGGGCCTGGGATGGAGATCCCGGCGCTCCTGCTCCCGCTGGGCTTTGCCGGCGAGATCCCTGCCCACCTCATTGCACAACCCAAGGCCGGGTGCTGCTGGAGGCGGATGCTCTGGGAGAGCACAACATGGGGCTGTGGATGGGACGATGCCGTCCCAAACCCCTCTCTGGGTCAGGCACATCCCTGGGGTGCAGCCGGAGCCCTGCAGCCCGATGTGAGCATCCCAAGCTCACCCGGTCCCTGTCCCATCCGCCTCATGCTCCCATTCCCAACCTGCCATGGGAAGGAGCTGTCGAAAGCAGGGGCTGTTCAAACAGTGAGTAACAATGGCAGTGAGTAATGAGCCGCTACTCATCCTCCCCACGCACACGGAGCTGCGGCCACCGCCTCTTCTGCTCCCCCTGCGCTCCCCTTGCCCGGAGCCGGCTTTTCCCCATGGATCACAGGGAGGTTTGGAAGGGACCTTAAAGCTCATCCAGTTCCAACCAACACCCCCCACTACAGCAGGGTGCTCCAAGCCCCTGTGTCCAACCTGGCCTTGAACACTGCCAGGGATGGGGCAGCCACAGCTC